>JBBPTO010001001.1:0-19675 GCA_038094155.1 Pulveroboletus cf. aberrans | reverse complement strand
TACTTAGCCAGGAGCTTGTACTATATTCGGTCTCACCAACGCTAAGCGAGATTACAGCCAGTACACTACATACACTCTAAATGTAGCAAACATTGCAACAGTCTTTGGAGTCACTGTACATTTCATTACTCTTATCACTTATGGCTGTAGCATGAGCGCACTCCTGCCCCTTCATAGTGTGATAATTACAATATGAATTGTTGTGCTGTGTATCACAATTACATAGTAAGATTCATACTACATCACTTCTGTTGTGGTTGCTCTGAGGCAATTGTGTATTTTCTTTGCAAGACAAAATTCCACTAAGTTATGAAACTTCAATAGCTGGAGAATTCCTGTGCAGTGAAAATGTGTGTAGAACGTGCCTGTTATATCCACTCTGGAGAACTCTGTTAATCCTCTCTTGCTCAGGTAACCTGTATGGCCTCAGTAAGTCACTGAGGACACAGTAAAGCTAACTACTGTTCGATGTAGGTATGCTTATGTAAGGTATCAAATTCATCTACTCCAACTTATATTGCTGCATCTCCAACATCCCCTGTCACCTCTGACTCTCACTCCACCATCTCCATCCACCTTCAAAGGACTTTACCCAAGCTTCCATTAGATCTCTTATAATACCTCTATGTTTCATTCTATATTTCTCCTAACTATGTACATCACCTCTTGGCCCTATGACCCCTCCAATCATTGTAGTACCTTATTATATGCTTCCTTCCATTCTTCATTCCAGACTCTGACCTAGTATTGTAGTATATAAGTCCTATAATGTTCCCATGTAATTTCAGTTTGAATGTCAACAATAAAGTCTTACTTCTCCTAACTTAATTTGATCTTGATCAAGTTTTCCTCATCCCTTACCCTTACCTTCTCTTCAATATGCCCCTTCCATCTCTGAAATGAGGACCTGGACACTGAGCAAGGGCATGACACATAATTTCTGTGCCATGTCCTTACCTTCATACCCTTTATCTCTGTTCTATATGGCTTTATCACCTCTGCATGTCACATCATTCCATCTCCATTAAATCTCCAGTTTATCCTCACTCTCTTTGCCTTGGAGTTGACATCTATATCTTGAATCACCATCAGATTAGAGCCCAGAGGACCCAGATGTTGACTTAGTGTCAATATTCAGAAGCAGTTTCTGAAACAATCTGCAAAAAAAGTAATGCCTATATAGTGTAGTGCTGTAGATATCAAAGGCTTCTGAACACTATATAGCCCATATAACTGCCATTATTTTTATATGGGCTGCTGTGGTAGCAGTCACAAATGCAGAGTGTCTACTATATAGACTCACATATACCATTCAGGTCTAACATTGCTATGTTCTAGGACTTCAGACTTAAGATACATGGTGATTGAATTGCATGCTCATGGTAGACCCAGTACAATGTACCTATCTATACAGTAAAGGATATGTGAAAATAAAGGTAATTTGATCATACATGAATAAGTTTGATGTGCAGGAAAGTGATCCAGCATGTCAAAAACTGAGATCAAGTCTACTAGATAGGTGTTCAGTGCATGTGAATCCAGATATGGAATGTTGAATTGAAGATGAATTAAATACTGACCTTCAGACAATGGCTTGATTGACTCAGATCAGGATTAATAATGACAAAGTGGTCTCAGATTCAGTCAGAGCGCAGGATAGATATTAAAGAAAGTCAGAATATCACTGTAGGAAACTACATCAAGTTCTGGGGGGCCAACAATGACATAATTTCCAGCCATAAATGGCAGTGTTGACAGTGAGGACAAGGATGTAAGGATAAGAACCCAATGTTGTGGGTGTGATGATGAGTTTGACAATCTAGCAGTGTGAGCAAGGCAAGGGCACAATTGTATATGGAAGGAGCATGAGATGAAGGCAAGAGGTTTCAGGCCCAACACCATGAGCAATGCAGATGCATGAGAGTGTAGGCAAGATGATGAGGTAGAAGAATGAAGGCACAAGGTTGATGGTGCAATGGCATGATGGTGTGACATGAGGGTATGAGGGCAAAGGAGTAACAATGATACCCTGGAGGCAAGAGGTTAATGGCATGGCATGAGATGAGAACACAAGATTGTGAGGCTGAGAGGAATGACAGAAATGCCCTGATGATGCATGAGGGCCAGAGGATGGCACATGTTGTGATCAAGTACATCCCAGTAGCATGCTGGCAATCATGAGCAGTATCACTTACCAAATTGGCCATTCCCATAAAGCACATTGGTCAGCTCAGATTGCACATATTCCCCAGGCGTGCACCAGCACTGAATTCATATTTAAGACATGCTATTCATGCTTCTCAACCTCCAGCTTCTTGCTGCTTATTGTTTCATGTTCCTTTGTGCAACAATGGTGTCATTGTCAGGCATAGACTTGTCTGTGATATTGTCTGGACTGGCACAGGTGATGTAAGAGGCTTCATAACTTTCATTACATTCAGATTGCAGTTCTTTACAGATGATGCTAAACATGGGCTCTTGATGATTTAATCAATGATGTAAGCAAGGGGATGTGATGAGGGGGTGGGAGCACAAGGTTGATGACATGATGGCACAATGATGGCACAACATATGGCTGTAGATACAAGGATGACAGGATAATAGTAATATTCTGATGGCATATGAGAGTAAGAGGGCAATGGCATGGCATGGCATATGTTATGCTCATCTCAGATGGAGGTCAATATGTAGCCCCTAAGGTGGGTCTAGGGTCAAGGGTTCCAGGAAAGTGGGGCAACCTGCTTAATGAGGATAAGGGTTTGAGAGTTTGAGGCAAACAAGGCATTCCTCTTGCTTGTTCCAATGATCTAATGTCAAAGAAATTCAAGGGCTCTGCAATCTAGTATGACAGAGGTTCAAGGAGTTCACTGTCAACAGTGTTGTCTCAAGAGCACAATACCATTCAGAGAGCCAAGAGATCAGAGGAGTTTGAGGTTGGAGCAAAACCCAGTGGATTGAAGTACATGAAGGGAAGTTCTAGCTTGGGAAATACAGAATGAGACAAGTTTAGTATATACATGTATTTAGAGGGTTCAGGGTGGGTATGAAAGGGCTCACTGACAAAGCAAATGGAATCATATGGAATATAATAGAATATGGTGATGTGATATCTGAGTTACCAACAAAAAGAAATAAACATCCAAGTTGAAACTGGTATCCATGCATATATAATCAGAGCATGTGGCAGAAAAGAAAAAGGGGCTGATTGTAACATTACCCCCTTAGTACAGTGACTCTGAAAACCCTTTCCATGTTGGCTTCAAATTTAATGTGTGAGATACACTGCCTAACACTGGGAATTTCACTTAGCTTGGGTGGAGTTATAAATAGTATGTACTTCTGGCTATCAAGTCAGTGCATTTATCATGTGATATAGTTCACATTGTGCAAAGATATAACCATTATAAAACAGTGATGTCATGGAAAGTGTTTTTTCACTTTTGAGTTAATAATCAGGATCACATATATATGGTATAAGTAGCTTTCTTTCTTTGTACAAATATATATACATACATACAAATAGCATGTCTGGGATTAAAAAAGTTCACACATCCCTTTACTTTCAACCACCAGTATGGTCAAATCTCTCTCTTTAAGTCAACAAAATTCCATCCTTTCTCTGCCTGATGCTGGCCACTCTAGTGAATCCATTTCAAAGCAGACTGGTGTTAACCCTTCTACTATATCCAAACTTCACTTCAAGAGTCATTCCACCCTTCCCAGAGCAGTAGAAGATTATCCTTGCAAGCTTTTCTCTATCAATATTTATCATGTCCACCACCTTATCACCTCTGGAAAAGCTGAAAATACTGTCTAAGTGAATAAATTCCTCACCAATATCATCAACCAAACCCTCTCTGCTAATACCATTTGCCTTCATGGGAAGAAATATGGGATAAAGGCTGTAGTTGAGTTCAAATGTCTTATTTTCTCTTTTAGACATTACAAGAATCAGACTCTAGAGGGCTGGAAGTGTTATAGTTGCCTCAGGTAGAGGACATGTGCAGCCACTAAGGTGGATCTAAGATTAAGGGTTCAAGGGGAATTGGGCTAGCCATTTCACAAGGATGAGGGACAAGGGTTTGAGGTGAACAAGGTGTTATTCTTGCTCTGTCTCAACAATCAAATGTCAAAGAGAACTAAGGACTCAGCAATCTAATGTCACTGAGGAACAAGGAGTTCACTGAACAGTGTAGCCTTGAGAGCACCATGAAGTTTCAGAGAGTCAAGGGATTCCTGATGAGAGACTAAGGACAAGGAATGAGTGGTAAAGTAAAGATCCAGTGTATTGAGGTACATGAAGGGGAGGTCTAGCTTGGAAAATATATGACAAGATGAATATTGTATATATAGGCATAGGAAGAGTTTAGAGTATGTAAGGAAGGAGTCACTGACAAAAAGAAAAGAATGTTCAGGTTGGAACTTATACTCATGCATATATAGAGAGGCATGTGACTAGAGGAAAAGAGGGCTAATCAAGATTATATGTATGGTCAGGTAAGACCAAAATTGATCACTTAGATTCAAATGGGCACAATAGGCATGCAAAAGGCAGGTGAGGGGCTTAGTAATAGGCTGGTGAAAAAAACTCTAAAGTTTGATGGTGATTCCTTGATTTTGTAGGGTTACATGTTATGATATGTGTCATGATCCATACTCCTCCAGGGCTCCATCTGATGGATGTCTGAGAGGTAATGGTCAACTCTGGGGTGAAAGGACATTAGATGGACTGGAGGTCCAACAGAAATGAGATGGAGTGACACACAGAGGTGATGAAGGTGTAGCAGGACAGAGATAAGGAGTTGTGGGGGTGAGGACTTGGTGCAGGACATATTTGTTATACCCTTGCTTACTGTTGGGGTCCTCATTTTGAAGATAGAAGGAGCATAGTGAAGAGGATATAGAAGAGAAGGGAACTTCATTGGGATTGGACAGGGTTAAAGGAGTGGGACTCAACATAACAACATTTGAACTGAATAATACAGGAGGAGATTATAGTACTTATATACAATGAGGTTGGATCAGAGTCCAGAACAGAGAATGAAGAAGACCATATGTAAAGGTACAGTAATGGTTGGAGATCATAGGGTGCTGAGAGGCAATGTACATAGGATGAGGGAATGTGGGATGTAACATAGGAGTAACATAGAATGGTTCATAGGGCTAGGAAATGGAGTGAGCATAAAAGCATATAAGATCTGGACCAATCATAATAGATTCAATGGGGAAAGGGGTTCCGGTATCAGAGGTCTGATGGGAAGTAGGACAGAGTCCTTCAAAGCAGACTAGAGATAAGGAAGTTGGAGTTGGAGGTGACATGGGGGATATCAGAGGGTATTTGAAGGTGTAATAATTGGGGTTAGGATGGAATATGACAATATGACATAGCCCTAACACAGCTTATAACATGATATGTCTTTCTTTCCTGATTTTTCTATATTTTTCCACTATTTTCTATGACTTTTCATGCACAAAGGGGGTTATGTGACTTTATGTCACAGGTCACAGGTCACAGTCACATGCCACAAGCCCAGTCACAGATCACATGCCTAGTCACATGGCATGCTAACTGATGCTGACTAATGCAGCTTCCAGAATGTTCTCTGACATTCCATGACCTTTCATGATTACCATATAAGGATGAGAGAACATAAACATGACCACATATGACCTGTACTATATATACCCAATAGACAGCCCAAGAACTTCAGATAAGTTCTTGTGGCATTCCCAGTCACATTACCCTTGTTCATTACCCTTTTTCCCTACACCATGCACTAAGCTTGGGTTGGCATATGCTGTATAGTGTCTTGTTCTGCCTCTATGCTATGGCATTTGTTGGCACATGCTGTATAGTATCTCATCCAACTCAGCCTACCTGTTGTGGGCACTGTGCCTATCCCTTGTCCCCAAGATCTGTGGTTGCTGTATAGAAATCCAGCTGACCTTGTTAGGGATGGCATTATCTCTTTGTGCCAGAAGTCTACCCTCTGAGGTTTGTGTGATCCAGCAGACCATTTCATTATGTGCCTGGTCAGCTTCATTACATGACTTGGGAGGAGGTGGGAGTTGCCATCAAGATTAATGGTAGAATGGATGGGGACCTTTACCTTCATATTTTAAAGGATGAAGTCCAACAGACTCTGAAGTATTATGGTTTCAATTCTTCTGACATCATTTTTCAGCAGGATAATGACACTAAACATACCTGCAAAGAGGTCAAGAAGTGATTAGAGAGGCAGGATTTGTTTGGCCTGCACAGTCTTCTGATCTAAACTCTATTTAGCATCTTTGGGGTTGTCTCAAAAGGAGGCTTACAGGTCATCAAAATCCTCCTAGTGAGATTTATGGATTATGGAAATGAGTTGAAGAGGAGTGGGGAGGAATACTAGTTAGACAGTGTCAAAAGTTAATTGAGAGCATGCCTAGAAGAATTCAAGCAGTGCTCAAAACAAAAGAAGGCTATATCAAGTACTGATAATATCCAAATACCCTTGTCAATGCAAGAGTGAGAAAATCCTTTCCATGATGTTACTGTTTTATGATGGACATATCACCACACTGTGTGAATTATATCATATAAACAAGGGCCCTCTTGGGTAGCCAGAAGTGTATACTATTTATAAATTCATCAAAGCTAAGCAAAATCCCCATGGTGTGAGGTGGTGTATCTCACACACTCTATTTGAGGCCAACATGGAAAGGGTTTTTGAAGTCTCTGAATGTTCAAGACAGTGTCAAAGAAATCACAAGTTAATGTAGTGCCCACCTCCAGGGAAGCCAGTCATATTAGCCAATCCTTCCACAGTATACTATTTATCATCATTCAATGAGAGATGGCAAGAGGAAGCAGATTGTTGAGGAACATGTATTGAAACAGATTGTATGAAAGTGCCATGTTAGGCATGAGGGGATTGCGTGCCAGTAGAGATGCATATGATATTGTGTTGACTTGATGAAAAGACTCTGAAACTTTGAGATGAATAATGTGAGCTTGATAATGAAGGGGTGAGTTGATGGAACAACCACCTCCCATCAATATAATTCCACAAGGAGAGAATGTGAACAAATCTTCAGACCTCCTCAAGAACCTGTTCAAAGATCCACTAGAACAGCCCAAAGAAGAATCCAACCAGATTCTGCTTATGGAGATCTCACTCCCATAGAGATTTAACAAAGGAAATTAGGGCTTCAATGAAAACACATATTCAAGAGGATGTACAAATTCAAAAGGAGCAAGTTCAAGAATAACAAGCTCAGAATGAAGAAATACAAGAATCAACCAACCAAGAAGGTTTAGAACAATGGTATGACTCAATGTCTAGCTTAGTTGCTTGACATTCAGTCAAACAAGTTACAAATTTCAGACAAGATGGACAAGTCATGCCACAAGGTTGGATAAATGGACTATTGGCAGCATCAGTAACAGGATCTGCTGACTGGAAAGTGCCAATGCACTAAAAGGACATTACCAAGCTACCACAGGAACAACAAGAAGCATGACAAACTACATGTAAAGATGAAATGAAATTTCTACATGACAGAAAAGTCTGAAAGCTTGTAGATTTCCCCAGGGATCATTAACCAGTGAAAGGGAGATGGGTTTTTACTATCTGAGCAGGCACCCATGTCAAAGCAAGATATGTTGCAAAAGGTTTTACACAAATCTTCAGTGTAGACTATGAAGATACCTTTTCACCCATCATATAATTTGAGACAGTCAGATTTCTTCTAGCTTTAGCAGTGCTACATGATTGGGAAATATCAGCACTAGACATCAAAACTGCATTTTGGTATGCAGATCTTGATGAAGAGATCTATATGATGCAACCAGAAGGCTTCATCGATCCAAGAAATTCCTCAAAAGTCTATCTATTAAATAAAGCCATATATGGACTAAAGAAAGCCACACTCCAATGGAACAAGGCACTCCATGCTTCTTTTACCAAATTAGGCTATCAAATGCTATATGCTGATATTGGAGTTTACAGAAAAAAGAAAGGGAAAGTTTTGATCATCATATATGTTGATGATGCACTTTTCATTGGTAGATTGGTAGTGACAAAATGCTAGTCCTCAAAGAAAAGGAATGTTTCATGAAGAGATAGGAATGCAAAGATCTTGGAGATGCAAAAGAATATCTATCCATGAGGATAACAAGAGATCGAATCAAACAAACTCTCATCATTGATCAAATAACCTATGCTGAAAAGGTTATCAAGCATTTTGGTTAAGAGAACAGCAAAACAGTTTCAACACCTCTAACCTCACAATACAATCCTATGCCATCCACAGAGGAAAACCTGATTCAAAGATTTAAACCCTCTTTCAATCTGTAATAGGATTACTTGTATTCAATACTTGGAACAAGCCCAGACATCACATTTGTAGTAATCAAGTTGTCACAGTTCTCTGCAAATCCAACAGAAGAGCACCTGCAGAAGGTGATCTGGATAGTTCACCATGTTTCTTCAACAAAGAAACTCTGCATCTAGTACTCTGCAAATTGTTCTGAAAATGATCTTACATCATACTCTGACACAGTTTGGGCTGCAGATGTAGAAACATCAAGATTCACCACTGGATATGCTATATTCCTTGCAAATGGAACAATCTCCTGGCTTTCAAGGCAACAAAAATGTGTTAGACTTTCATCTACTGAAGCAGAATACTGTGGAATGACAGACGTGGCAAAGCAAATAGTCTGGATGAGAATCCTATTCAAAGGACTAGGCTTTCCACTCACACCAATTCCTCTCTATGTGGACAATCAAGGTTCTATGTTTTTGGCATCAAATCCTGTACAGGAAGGTCGCACAAAACATGTCAGAAAGGACGACCATTACATCCAAGAAGCCATTGAGTTCTAAGAAGTACAACTATTCTATGTCAAAACAACAAAACAATTTGCAGATATCTTTACAAAAAATCTGGAAAATGTCAAGTTTCAAGAAAACATAAAGGCTTTGGAGCTCATTCCATACCCTTCAAGTACATAACATTCTAGTGAGAAGGAGTGTTGAGATCCTGTGAATCAAACACTAGGTTTCATGCTCTGCAGACCATAGTGAAGCTAAACTATTCATGTTACTAAAGGATATATGTTGAGACATTAGGCTTGACTCACAAATGAGTCAAACTTAATAGAAGATTAATCAAAGTGCAATCTTATTACACTTCTAAAAAGGATCGACCACATGATCATCTAGATGCAGTCTTTATAACTCAGCTATGATGTCATCAGTCTAGAGCTTTCCTAGCTCCAAAACTGCTGTGTTGAATCAATCCAGACACAACCCCACTTACTTCAAATATGTGAAGCAGCATGACTGATCCTCTGATGTCATTCTGACATCATTGACCTTATTCTAGATATATCACATACAAGTACATACAGGTTCCTGGATGTATTTAAAGGTGATAGGTGCCATGATGTAATTAATAACAAGATCTATTTTCTCTTGAGATCAAACTTCTAAAGAAACTCACAAGGGTTGATCTCATCAATCTCAGACTAACCCCAACTTTGCCACAAGAACTTTAGTCTTTGTCTTGGTGAGAATCCTCACCTCACCTCACCCTTTCCTGCCCTACACAACAGGAGTGCCTTTCTACTGGCACCCTCCTGTTAGAATTATGTGTCAAGCCCTTACTGAATGTTCAGGTCCTCATTTCAGAGATAGAAGGGGCATAGTGAAGAGAAGGTAAGTGTAAGGTATGAGAAAAACATCAACATCATAAGTATAACTTTATTGTTGATATTCAAACTGAAATTAGATGAGGACATTATAGGGCTTATATACTAGGATGTCAGACCAGAGTCTGAAATAAAGAATGAAAGAAAGCATATGATAAGGTACTACAATGATTGGAGGGATTGTAGGGCCAAGAGGTAATGCACATAGGTAGAAGGAATAGTGAATGAAACATAGAGATATCATATGTAAGAAGGTTCATAAAGTGAAGGAACAAAGAAACATAAAAGGTCACCAAGATCTGAATGAATTATAAGAGGTCCAATGAAAGCTTGAGTGAAGTCCTTTGGAGGTGAATGGAGATAGTGGAGTCACAGTCAGAGGTGACAGGAGATATTGGAGGTGTAGCAGCATGGGCTGGACTGGATATATATAACAGGCATATTCAACATATGTGTTTACTGCACAGGAATTCTCCAGCTATTGAAGCTTCACACCACAGTGGAATTCTGTCTTGCAAAGGAAACACACATTTGCCTCAGATTAGGCATAGCAGAGGGGATTAACTGTAAATATTGCTATGTAATTGTAACACACCTGAAATTTCAATATTTTGAGCTAATTAATATGTATTTCAAATATTGAACACAAAAATATGTTCTCATTGGACATCACTGAGGCAATCAGATGGATAGAGAAGTGTACTGCAGATATACAATGTCTGACTATGTACAGGCATTATAAAACTTTTTATATGACAACTGAAGCTAACCAGGCACTTATACAGAGGTTGCCAGCTCGCACTGAACACAAGAGAGAACACACCAATAACTAGCTAAGCTAGATGGGGCACTATACAGCACACACTAGCAAGGAGACTAGTAGAGGTCTAGGGTAGCAGACAATGGGTTGTGACTAGGAATGCCACAAGAACTTATCTGAAGTTCCTGGGCTATCTATTGGATAGTATATATAGCACAAGTCATGTGTGGTCATGTTTGGGTTCTGTCATCCATGTATGATAACCATGAAAGGTCATAGAATATTGTAGAAAGTCATGGAAGGCCATGGAATGTCACAGAGGCTTTAGTCAGCACATCAGTCAGCACATTAGTCAGCATCATCAGTCAGCTATATTGGTAATGCATCAATCAGCATGTCATGTGACTGACCATGTGATCTGTGACTGTGACATGACATGTGATATGTGACATGAAGTCATGTGGTCTCCTTTGTGTGCAGAAAAAGATAAGAAAAATAATGGAAAAATCAGGGGAAAAATATATGTATCACAACAATAACTAGCTACAGTAAAGCTGCATGGGATGTTCCTGTCCTCCTTGAGGTAATCCACATTTGCATGAGTAATTCAATTTCACTGAGCAAGTTATAGAGACAGTGAAGCCATCATTAAATCATTGATACAAGACCACATTTAATGGCCAATTTATTTTGCTGCATTAGGCATTTATCTTTATCTTTCAATAAGGTTTGTACTATATCATCAAATATAATTAATCACATGATATCAGGTATCTAAGGTTGAGAGGTGGGCAAAAGTGCAGTGCTTTGTGGCTTCAGATGGAAATAACCTGCAGAAGGAGTGTGAGGTGCAAGAGAGGAAGGGGTCACCTTGCAGCAATTACTGCTGATCATGGTTGATCCATGTGCCAAAAACCCATGGTATGTGAAAGGCAGAAAGGCATCAAGGTCAAGAAAAGAATGTGATGGGTGGGACAACAAAAGCTCAAGATCTGAGGGTAGGTCCTGAACAAGCTAGGTGTGTGTGTGTGTGAGAGAGAGAGAGAGGAACAGGTTGTTGTGAGGGTGCATACAAGCAGAAGTTACTATCTAGTCTTTGTTGAACTTAAATTTAAATGTTGTTGTATAAGAACAAGAAGTGTTATTAAATTTCAGACTGAGATGAGTCTCACATTGTGTTGATGTTCACTTATGTAAATTAGGACAACTATGCTACTTATCAACACTCTCCCTTGCTTAATATCCAGTATGGAAACATCAGCATACATATAGAGGGACATCTGCTCAGTCTATAGCAGGCAAGTGAATTTCAATTTCAAGTTGTGAACTAAATCTCTTGAACTTGACTCATCCAAAGTTCTTTATGAACATATCTGCTGGATTGTCATTTCCAGAAATAAAGAAGAGTTCTATCTCTTTTCTCACCATAAGTGCATCACACACAAAGTGATACTTTGTTGAGATATGTTTGAAACATTTTTCTGTGACAAGATTTTGTGTTATGAATAGCAATCCTTAATTGTCACCAGAAACTGGAGAAGGTTTCATTTGATAGTCAAGTTCTTGCAACATTTGTCTAATTCAAATAATCTGATGAGTGCATTCACTCAAGGCAATATATTCTGCTTCTATGAAAGACAGTGCAGTTTCTTTTTGGTGTGAATTCCATATGAATATTTCATCCTCCAGTTTTAGGGAAAATCCTGTCTGTGAGTGTCAAGTGATAGGGTCTTGGCCTTGATCAGAGTCAGTGCAGGCTGTTAGGCCTTTACCTAAGGAACATTTATACATTAAAACATAGTCTTGAGTTCCAAGTAAATATTGGCAAATGTTTAATGCATGATCTAAATGTTCTTTGATGGATTTGCAGACATTCAAGTGAGTTGTGTCCCTGCATATGATATGTCAGGAAACATACCAATCATGAGATACAATAATGAGCCAATGACCATCTGAAAATGGAACTGTAATCCAAGGTCTACAGGGGCTTCATTCTTCACTGGATAATAATGCTATGATAACAACATGTCTGAAGAATATCTAGAGAATTGATGTTAGCATTCCACTCAAATAAATGAATGGGAGCAGTTGAACCACATCAATGCATGAGTATCCAGAACCCAAGATTTTGGGGTGACATAGTCTCCCCTCCATCAGAGGTTCTATAGTGGTGAATAGCTTGAGCATTGCCACATCAGGATTAGACTAGGTTCATCTAGGGCTTTGGGAGCAGTATACTTCACTACCTTTGCCTGGGGCTCATAACCTGTTGCAAGGGTGCATACATGTGAAAGTTACCCAAAGGCTACTTACCTAGTCTTGGTTGAACTTAAGTTTAAACATTTTTTATGAAAACAAGAAGTGATATTAAATTCCAGACTCAGACAGGTCTTACATTGTGTTGATGTTCACTTATGTGATTAATTACAGTTTAAGAATAATTAGTATAACTATGCTACTTATCAACAGAGGTGCATGCTGCTTATCCACACTTATCCAAAGACTCAGCACTATGGCTCTGCTTGTGCCTTGTTGCACTGCAGAACCACACTTAAATTTTATGTGCATGCCTATAGATTTATGTCCTTGGCAGACAAAATGCTTATGTCAAGTTGAACTGTAAAATTGTATTCTGATTACTCAAAATTAACTCTTAGATATTACCTTTTGTAACTGTTATAATTTGTATCATCAGATTATCTTTCAACACAAATTTTCATGGGTGTAATACATTATATTCACAACAATTTATATTGTAATTATCACACTATGGAAGGGTAGGAGTGCTCAGACTACAGACATGTATGATAAGAGTAATGAAATGTAGCTAGAGACTCACCTCAGCTGTTGCACAGTGATAGCAGAACAAGAATAAGATGAAGGAAGTCTAAATAAAGTGTGACAGAGGTCAGAGCACATTAACTACAATGTAACTGTAATGTAATGTCCAGAACAGGGTAGATTAAGGCCAATGGAGGAAAGAAAACTTTACTGAGTGGAATGGTCAACTTCAAGATGCTTCAAGGCAGAGATGAAGGACTCAGCATGTTGAGTCCTTGTAGTAGGGAAGGTAGATCTTGGAGAACACTGGAGAATGTTGGATGTATATTTTGACTGTAATGGATATGTTATAAATCCTAAGATACATAGTTTATTTAATCTATTCCTGTTAGTTGCTACAAAAGCAAACATATTGTGGCTTATCAGAAGAAAATGGAAAATGAGAATGAATGGAGGGTTAACATGGAGTTAATCAAGCTGGCAAGGCACTGGGATATGAAGCCAGTGAATGACAGGTTGCTTTGTATGATTCTGTGTGATTAGGCATGTGGAGGTGGCATGACATGAAACTGTTAATTACATTTGACAATACATTTTACACAGCATTTCCATGTCAGTCCATTAACAGACACAACCATGTAGATGCATCTAGACAGCCACCTGGGCCTCAACCACATGGGTCTAACTCTAGCCAGTCCTTTCCAAGCCCAGTGAATGGGCACAAAGGGGGTTCAATCATGTAGTACTGTAACTGGCTGTAGCTACTGTACAGTGCTGTGCAATTATGTACATTAGTCAAGTGATCTGTTGATCAGTGTAATGGAGAATAACGCATGTGAAAGGGTACGCAGCGCATCCGTCCACCTAGTGGCTGTTCAGGGCACATCAATGTCACTGTTTCGCTTGCATGGTTATCACTCACCTTGTTATTTGCTCTTACGCAGCACTGGAGGTAGGGATGGAAACTGGAGCGGCACTCCAGGCCCGGCCTGATCGGATAATAGCAGTTCGAGACACGCTGCATGCACTGTTGTTTGCTGGAATGTACCAAGTTATGGTGGACAGGAAAATCTCACTTTGGGAAGTGACAGATCCTCATCTGAGTATGGTCGAAAGGGAGAGGGACAACACATGGGAGCTGAGCTAGCATAGCCCGGGCAATACTCCAATGAAGACTCCGAAGGGGGAAGAAGAGGAAATTTATCCATGTGAAAGGGTACACACTTGGAGACTGTCCCCATGTCCAGCTGGTGAGGGGGCATCAGTGTCGCTCTATTTCACATGAGCAGTTATCACTCACTCTTTTGCAACATTGGAGGAAGGGACAGGAATCAGTGAAGCACTTCATGTCCTGGCTCGAAGGTTGGCAGCCCATGACATCCTGTATGCACTGTCGTTGGCTGGAATATACGAAGTTATGATGAACGTGCGAATCTCACCATGGGAATTGATAAAGCCTGGGCTGTGTATGGTCGAAAGGGAGGGGGACAACACATAGGAACTGAGCCTGCGTAACCCACACAAGACGCCAGTGGAGCCTGGGAAGACTCCGAAGGGGGCGGTCTTGTAGGACTCAGAAAATCCGAGTGAAAGGGCACACACTCGGATTGTGACCACATGCTCATCTGGGGAGGGGGCATCAATGTCTCTCTATTTCACTTGGGCGATTATCACTCACTCTTTTGCAACATTGGAGGAAGGGATGAGGACCATCAGGGCACTCCATTTCCTGACTCGGAGGCTGGCAGTTCTCGACGATCTGCATGCACTGTCGTTGGCTGGAATATACTAAGTTGTGGTGAACGTGCAAATCTCACTATGGGAGCTGATAGAGCCTGGGTCGAGTACAGTCGAAAGGGGGGGGGACAACACTTGGGAACTGAGTGGGCGTAGCTTGTGCAATACTTCGGTGCACCCTGGGAAGGTACTGAATTATCATCGTGGAAGGGTACGCATTCCGTCTTTGTGCTGCTAATCTAATGATGAGGTGGTATCAATGTCACTCTATTTCACTTGCGCAGCTATCACTCACTCTTTTGCAGCATTGGAGGTGGGGATAGTGGGGATCGCAGTTACCACGAACCAAGTCCATACGACGGCACTTCCCATTGAAATCCTGCATGCACTGTTGTTAGCTGGAATGCACCAAGTTACAAAGGATGGGCGAATCTCACTGTGGGTGTATCAACTGACGCATCCGGGGGCAAGCTATAGACACAGCACATGGGAACTGAGCCTTTGAAGCGCTGACAACTCCTCGGTTTGCGGGGGGCAACACCTGAAACAATGGCAGCGATTAAGAGAAGAGAAGAAAAACTGAGGTACATGTTGTGCACGTTGCGGTGGATCCGTAAATCAAGGAGAGAATGAAGTCCGGCCAGCGAACTGCATCACATGCCCTTTATAAAATCCAATGTAAGTTTTTGCTACCGCCCGCTTATTCTGTAAACGGGTGCAGCTCCAGGTGGTAATACTGCCAGTGCGGAAGTAGTGTTCACTCACCTATCATTCGTAACGAACTATGTTGGACGGGCGTGTCATCAGACTACCATCATATCAGTGTGCCATTGAAGACTAGAAGAAGACTCGAACTCGGCAGCATTTCTATTTCTAGTTAGATAAGAGCACTTAGGGACACTTAGACAGATGGTCCAGGACATAGAGTGCTCCCGACGTGACATCAGCGTTTGAAGTCGGACGCAATCGCAAGGGTTCCGCGGGATTCCGTGGAGAAGCCGGAGTCATTGGTCCTGCTGACGAACTCTCGGTCCGATTGGTAGAGCCAATACAGTCCCAGTCCCAGTGGGACGATCGGAAGATTGAGAATCTCAATGCCGGTTGGTCGGTAGACACCCGGGTGTTTATGGGCAATATGTCAATGAAAGTGCGTTCAAAACGACATTGGGTTCTAACAGTTCTCTAGCATGGTCTTTGCGCACTCCTGAGAGCAGAGTGTCCAGTATCGAGGTATCCATCCTTTGTTCGGAACGTACCTTGAGTCTCGTAAAGTTGTGACAATGGCGACGTTGAGTGTCTTTCTCGATATGGGCTTTATTTCCATCTTCTCGACGGCTAGGTGATATGCTTCGCGACGGACTCGACACCCAGAAGTTGCCTTTTCCGACAGTGAGAACCTTTCCGAGATGCTTACAGCTCAATCCTACGTTATTCAAAGGGACGTGGCGGAGCCTCGGAGATGAGTTTTGTGATCCGGTGACGGCGGTATCGTTAGTCGTCAACTCGAGGCCGGCAGTTCGGGCTCGGATATCACTGTTATTTTTCGCATGGGAGGCAGCAACGAGTGCGATCGTCGGATCCTTACTCGACGTTCAGCATGGACACCCATCGGAAGCCTTATCTCACCATGACACCTGATAAGGCTGGTCTGGTCGCATTCCTGGATCGGGCTCTCTCCGCGACTCACCTATATCGACGACCGCAACAGTCACTTGTCAAGATGTTGCCATCTTTTCTGAATAGGACCTATTGTCTATCAATTGCGAGGCATGGCTGCCAGACTGTCCATTTGTGCCCACACTCAGCTCTCGTGCCACATATTGGCTTGTAGACATGTTCGAAACCGAGTGATAGGGAATATCAGTGTCTAATGTCGGCGTGTAGTGCATGTCAAATGTACGCCTAGATTGCTCTATTCCCGAGCAGGCCCTTCCTTTTTAGTCAACGCATGTAAATCTTGTTCTATGTGACTGTCAGGAGATTCAGGGATGGGTCCATGACAGGCACTCACGCATCCCCCACACGTGGTTTCTCAGGTCGAGGAATTCTGTGTGATGGGAAGTCCCAGGGGGTCTGACGGACGGCCGGGGGACGTACCTATGTGCAGGCCATCATAGAGTTTCTTGACTTCTGCGCGCACGCGTGAGAGGTCGTCTTTGCTGGCCGATGCGCGGGAGAGTGCTTTGAGGTCATTTTCCACCGCTTCGATGCGCCGTACGTGTGCAGTTACCTGTTGTAGTTGTTAGGAACGGAGGGTATCGGAACGGGATTTCGCCTGCCTGTGCGGTGCTCGCCTGAAGTTCTTCGACGCTGGCCTGCAGCGCTGCGGAGGCGGCCTTGTATTCGTCTAGGAGGTGGTACGCGGCGTAGGCTGAGGCGAGGGAGAAACCAAACAAGAAGCCGACGATCCTGCAGCAGGGTCAGAAATTGACACAGAGAAACGGAGCGTCGAACCCGCCGCGGAACCCGCCGACGGGTTTCTTTGAACCCAGGTCGGGTGCGTTGTGAGCAGGGGTAGAGAGGAATCGAGTGCTCCGGCGGGCGGCGAGGCTTCGAGAGAGCGAGAGCATGGTGCAAGTGAACCTCGGAGTTTGCCGGGTCGCGCCTGAACGACGACGATGGCTCCAAAGCGAAAGCACGACCAACGCGACGAGCCAAACGCACGAGAGCGCAAGAAAATCAAGGTCGCCCACGCGCGAACGATATCCGTCCAAGCGGCCAGCGGGTCGGCCTCTGCTAGCGACCAGGGGAACGCGGCAGCTTCCGCTTCTGCAGGTCCTTCCAAGACGGTCGTCCAGTTCGACTGTAGGTCCCGAATTCTCTTTTTTTTTGTGCGACATTGACCGTGTTTCTAGCCATGCAGGGCCTGCCAGCTTCCATCGACGTGGAGAGGTTCACAGAGGTACCTTTCCTCCCTTTCTTTGATACGGTCACGAGCACTCAGGATCGCGTAGGCGCGTGCGTACGAGATCGACGCGATGCAAAAGGCGATCAAATCCGCCAGGCACGTTCACCAGGCCAACCCGAATCATCGTCTCCTGACCGTTCGTTACAGCGATAGTTCGACCCACCGCGTGTGGCAGACTTTGCCGCGGCATCTTCGCCGTAGGGCAGCCAGTCACGACGTCCGTCGCGTCCCCGTGAGGTTGCGAGAAAAGGCATGGGCAGAGGTGAGTTTATCTCGACGTTCTGCTAATTCTGCTACCGCATGTTTGCATCCTCTCGTAGATGGACGCCAACAGGCGTCGACTCCTCGGTCGGCCTAAGCGGGGAAAGATGAATCAGATCACCCGGACCGAGTCGTTTTTGAAACGCCAACGTAAGTCCCCCGCCAATATCCCCTCGCAGGCTCTCAGACTTGTGTTTCCAGGCGACAAGTCGTGGCTCGAGACGCATATATGGCACGCCAAACGAGCCAGGATGCAGACCATTTGGGGATATCGACTCGTACGTCCCGTTCGGTGCGTTAATCCGCATCGCTTGATATGAACGTCCTCTCACTAGGCGGTGACCCCAACGGAAAAGGCTTTCCGACCGTCCCACCGCGCGTCCATGCACGGCTCCATCTTGCACGACGCGTCTTACTATGCCACGATCGAACTCAAGGGACCACAGCTGCTCCTGAGGACCACCCTCGAACAGTGCTGCGATCCTCAATTTTCTGGAATGAAACGGTTCGTTAAGGGGTACCTCCGTTATCTGTCATTGACGATCTCTGTAGATGCATGACAGGCAGCCGCGCGTTCGAAACTCACGTGTACAAACGTGCGAGTTATCCTTTTGGATTATTAGGTCCCGTCACGATCATATGGAAGCCATGCTCTTCCGATACCGACCCGACCCAGACCCAAGAACCCATCACGCAATCGGGAAAAGATAAAGGAATGTCAAAGAAGAAAGAAAAAGGCAAGGAAAAGCAGGCGGACGACAACCCGTCACTTGAAACTGTAAGCAGTCCACGGGTCGCCTGGGTCCGCTGTCATCCAGCCATGTTTCAAGACGTGTTCGAAACCCTCCAAACCTCGGCATCGTACATCTTGGCGCAGAGCAAGAAAATGCACCCGCAGGTACAAACGGAAATCGAAATCGCGGATCTCAGAGGGTGCATTAATACTTTCGAGATCATGGGACCAAAATCGAGCCAAGTTATCAGGGGTGCTCTGACGCTTGCCGGAAATGAGGACAGGAAGGACGTCAAAAAGGTTTAGTTGTTCGGACTGAGGTGATGGCAGGTTGCTGACGTTTGCAGTTTTGGGATTCGTTGACTGAGCTGCAAACCTCTGCCAGCATACCACGCGGGATGGTGATCGGGCTCAAGGTTCTTGATCCACGGCTGAAGTAGGCTCATATCTTCCACTAGGGTTTGGTCTGATGTTTCGTAGGTTCCCTCCAAAGAATGCAAAGCCTCACTACCCCGATGTCACACAGCCTTTTATGCAATCATCCCCGGCTTTCATCTTCCCCACGGCTCTTACAGCACAGAGCCAAATCTGGGACGAGGATGTACGCGGGAGTATCGAAAAACCAAGATACAAGAAGAAGGATCTTGACGAAAGACGATCCAAGGTCGGTATTGCTTCCATTTTCTTATTCGTACTCATTCCATCGGGTCATAGAACATCGTCCCAGGTACCTCGCTCAACCCTCTCCGTCAAGACGATCGTATCCCTGTTCTCCTCGTTCAACGGTCGATCGAACCC
>JBBPTO010001000.1:0-19693 GCA_038094155.1 Pulveroboletus cf. aberrans | reverse complement strand
GATATGTACAGCGGAGATGGTACAGTATATATACTATGGAGTGCATCAGATTTGTAACAAGGTCATAATGGATGAGTAATGAGACGGAGGTCGGGAAACTAAGAACCAGAGCTGCACACCAGTTGTGCAGTTCGCTGGAGCTGTGCTGCACAGGGATGGGAAAAGGTACAGAGTGTGAGATCTAATGGAGATATGAGCAGAGTTGGTGCTCAGAGGACCGGAGTTGTCATGAATATGACAGTGTGGAACAGAAGAATTTGACCTTCATGAAAACCTGGTCACTAACTTGAAGTCTGGTGCCAGAGTTTGCTTGGCATCTGCAGATCCTTGGTAGCATGTTTGAATGGAGGCTATTTCTTCTTGGAGGAATTCATGAAAGGAGTCAAGGTCAACAGAGCACTCTTATGCTCAAGTGGAGGTAAGATCATGCTCCAAATTTATGGAGATGTTCAGATAATAACTCTTATTGGTAAAGAACAGCAAGACACTGGTAATAGCATTTAGAGCATTATGGTACATGAACTCAGCTAGGGGCAGGAGCTTGGACCAATTGTCTTGCTGATAATTGCAGTAGAACTGAAGGTATTGCTCTAGGGCCTGGTTCATGCATTCTGTCTGACCATCACCTTCTGGATGATAACTGGAGGTGAAGTGGAAAGGAACTCCATGTTTAAAGAAGACATGTAGAAGAAAGAGTTTTTTCAACTCTGGGGAGTTGACCTTGTCATTTGTCAGGATGAATATGCATTGTTTTGAGAGGTGATTCACAACAACAAGGATAGCAATGTATTTAAAGGATGGAGGGAGTTGTTCTATAAAGTCCATGGAGATGGAGTTCCATGGCTTTTTGGGAATGGGGAGTTGTTTCAGGAGCCCATAGGGCTTGTGTTTAGAAATCTTGGCTCAGGCACATTGGTACAGAAGGAGATGTACTCCTTAATGAAGGTCTGAATGCCAGACCAGGTGTATTCATAGTGGATGAGTTCTAATGTACTGTTTTGTTTGAAGTAACTGGAGATCATATGATCATGTTTGTAGCAGAGAACTTGAAGATGGAGATCCTTATTTTCAGGAACATAGATGTGATCATCTAGACATAGGAAACAATTGGATTCAATGGACCAGCAAGGTTCAGGCATGGACAGGTGAATGGTGGCAATGGGGTTGAAGGAGAGTACAGAAAGAATATTATTGTGAAGGGATTCTATATTAAAGGAGGTGCCAGCCTGAAGAATGGGCATGGAAAGGATGGTAGTATAGAGTGAAGTGGTAAGCTGTTCGTGGGTAAAGACAGGACAGAGGTTGTGAGGATTGACATAGGTATAGTCACTATTCCCCTCTTTTGGATAGACTTTCCATCATCTAGTCAAAGCATCTGGCTTTGCTCTGAGGCATCCAGGACAGAAATGAATGATCATATTTAACTGAAAGAGGAACTCCAACCAACAGGCTTGTTAGCAAGTCAGAAGTTTTGACATAGAGAAGTACTTCAAATTCTGATAATCAGTAACAACATTAACTGGAGATCTGGAGCCCTCAAGGTAATGGTGCCAAGTTTGGAATGCATTGTGGATGGTAAAAAGCTCTTTATTGTGAATTTTGTAGTTCAGCTTGGGAGCAGAGAGGATGTGAGAGTAGAAAGCTATTAGCCAGACATTATTGTCTGAACATCAAAGGAAAAGGATGCCAGCAATGGCATAGTCAGAGGCATCAGTCTTGACAATTAGAGGAGCATGGAGACCCAATGAGTAAGGATTGGAGCAGAAGTGAAGGCATCCTTGAGGTGCTAGAATGTGGAGTAACAAGACTCATCAAAACTTCAGAGAACACCCTTGCAGGTTAAATGGGTCAAAGGAATGATGATGGAGGAGTAGTCATAAATGAAATGCTGGGTAGAAATTAGTAAGTCCAAGGAATGCTTGAATATCCTTGACTTTATAAGGCTCAGGCCAGTCTTGGATGGCTTTAATTTTCTCTGGAGATGTGGTCAGTCTGATCAGAGACAACTGGTAACTGAGGTACTTGATGGAGTTAGTGTAAAACTCCCATTTTTCTGATTTGGCATAGAGGCTGTGTTTGTGGAGTTGCTGAAGGACCTTTTGGACATGCTCTTTGTGCAAAGCACAATCCAGAGAGAAAATGAGGAGGTCATCCAGGTAGACTATGATGCAAACATTGAGAAGGTCAGTGAAGATGGTATTGACAAACTGCTGAAAAGCTCATAGGGCATTTGTGAGGCTGAACAGCATCACAAGCCACTCATAGAAGCTGTAGCACATGTGGAATGAAGTCTTCAATTAGTCTCTCTCAGCAATGCAGACCAGGTGGTATCCATGCCAGAGGTTAAGTTTTGCATAGACCTTGGCATGGCTTTCATGATCTTGTGGAGTCCTCAAAAGTCAATGTAGAGACAGAGTGAATCATCCTTTTTGCAGACAAAGAGGACCGGACTGGCATGGGCAGAAGAAAAAGGGCAGATAAAGTCCATGAAGAGGTGTTTGTCAAGGAATGCATGGAGAAAATCAAGCTGAAGAAAGAAAGGGAGTAGGTGGTGCTGATCAGAGAGGAGGCACCTTCTTTTGAGTCAATCTTCAGATTGTGTTTATAATGAGAAGCAAGCTTGGAGGCTTTGCTCTTGCTAAAAAATGTCTGCAAAGTTGTGGTACTCTGAAGGAAAACCAGAGAGATTAACTGGATTGGGGGCAATGGAGATAAAGCAGTGGTTGCTTTCTGAAGGGCAGAGCTGCAGACTGAACTGCACAGAGCCCTCTAGATGACAAGCAAATGCAAAGGCCAGAGTGCTGATAAGCACAATTAATGGAGCCTTGCATTCTGAGAAATACAGTGTATTAGAGGGGATGGGTTTAGCTTTCAGAGTGGGGTCCAGGGGCTGTGGAGTCAAGCTCAGGGGTATAGACATGGGCTGTTCTGGTGAGATACTGTTCGAAACCCAGTCAATCAATGGATTAAAGTGGGTGAGCCAGTTGTGTCCTAGCACAAGAGAACAGGAACCATCCCACAGAGTAACATAACATGTCATTGGAGTGATATTACCAGTAGGGAAGTGAATGAAGAGGTCAATGGCTTGAGTGATTGTGAAATTTGTGGTTCTGTCAAACTAATGGAGTTAAATTGAAGGGACAGAGTACATGGAAAGGCTGTGTTCATTGACAAAAGAGCATCTACAAAACAATTAGAGGATTTAGAGTCTATGACCACAGTGAAGGAAGAGATGTCATAGGATACAAGAGAGACCATTGGCATAAGGGATTTGGGATCTAAGAGAGCAGACATGTTGAGATGGGTCTTCTTGAGTGCATGGGTTGAATCGATGCAACCTCTGTTCCATGCAGAGCTTCAGAGGTTGCTATCTATTTTTTTTCCTCTGAGAAGGCCTCTGGTTTGGCTTCTGAAGTCATGGTCTTATTGTCACAGGCCTTCAAAGCCTCAGACATAGACTTCAGGCACTCTTTTGCCATGTGTCCTGAGTAACCACAGAACATGCATAAATTGTTGTCAAAATGGCATTTATGTTCAGCTGCAGTGAGCTTTTCATTTTTTCAGAGCTTGAAGAAAAGATCCTGCTTCAGAGGAGTAAAGGCTCTGGAGGTATTAGAGGTGGTGGCTGTCTTTGCCTTGGTCTCCTTAGAGTCCTTGACAGCACTGGAGGTATGTGCAGAGAATGTGAGGGGTTTGTTGAATGATTTAGATGGCTTGGTGGATGGCTTGGTTTGATGACTTATTTTGAATCTTCACTCCCAGTAGTGGGCATCAATGGACTGGGCAATATAACAGAGCTTGAAAAGGGTTGGAGGCTTCCTCATGCAGAAAACCTCATCCTTAATGTGGCTTGGCAGACCATTGTAGAAGTGATGCTGGAGGGTATCTTCTCTGTAACCTTGGACTTGTAAGGTGATTCAATTGGGCTCAATGACATACTTGTTGATTACTGAGTGTTCTTTATTGTCAGGTGGTTGAGTTGGTGTTTCACATCTTCAATCAGGTTGTGCAGACCAACATTGATTTGAAGCTCTTGGATGGACTCCTTGTAGTCATCCATCTGGAGCAGGCAAAGTGTGGAGTCTTCCATCTGAAGTAGGTCTGATTTAAGCCATTTCAGTGCCATGCCCTTTAGATACAACTATGCAAAGGTGACTTTGATGTGGCCAGTATGAAAGGCCTTAGGACAGTCTTGAAAGTTCAGCTTGCACTGTACCAGGAAAACCTGGAGTTTGTGGAAGTCTGTTCTATCAAACTGGTCCAGTCTCTGAACCTTGGTGCACTAAGAGGAGGCAGAGAAGGAATGATAGAAGGAGTGTGTGAGTTCCTATCTGGTATCTGCAAGAGTAAGAAGGAGATTGTGGGGGGGGGTCCTCATTGTCAGGTTTGGAGATGAAATCCTAATCTTCATCAGATAAGTCAAAGATGTTGTCTGGAATGTCTGAGTCATTGTTGGAGGAATCAGAGGGATCGCTGGGTCTATATGAGTCTCCAGAATCACTGCCATTACTTAAAGGCATATGAAAACCTTGGTTTTTATCATTCTTCAGTAATTCTTTGGTATGCACTCTCAGAGTCCCAGAGTAGGAGAGTACAGCAGGCCTCTTTGAAAGCAGACTGAGTGCAGCAAGTGGAGAAGCTTTAGTACTGATCTACCAGTTCCAAGTCTTGATGGCTGGATTTAAAGGTACTGAGGATATTGTAGTGTGGAGAGTAGGAAGGATTGGCAATCATGCCAGAGTGAGATCTAGTGATGCATGTAGATATTGTGAACTCTGAGCAAGTAAGAGTTTGAATGTACTGTCAAACTTATGCAGGGATGGGGTAAGTACAACTTCAGAGTAACTCTGAAGAGGTGGGGTTGTAAAGAGGTGAAAAAAACTTGGCTTTATCATATGTATTGAGCCCTTACTCAAGCCTGGTGGTCTTGAATTTATGGAGGAATATAGAGGAGAGAGGTTGGAGGTTGGAGGTTGGCAGTCAGAGTTGAGTCTTGAAGACTCAGAAGGAAGTTACATATGTAAATCAATATTTGAACTGAGGTATGTACAGAGTGAAGGTAGAGTTATATACTATAGAGAAGCATCAGATTTGTAATGCATGAGTAAGAGTCAGAGGTCAGGAATCTATGAATCACAGCTGTACACCAGTAAACTATAAACCAGTGCTGTGCAAGCACAGCAAAGCAAGAGAACAAAAACAAGATTATTACAAATGGAGAATAATGGAAAGATGTCTAAGAGGAACATAAACAGATAACGTCCAATAGTAGTACATGTAGTTAGAGAGAAATGAATCAGAGGTGTTAGAGAGATAATGACTAGAGATGCAGAGTTGGACTTGTGTGACTTTGGGATATGACAGAAAGTGATTAGGTCTTGTACCACTTGTGTTGAGGGGGTGATGAGAAGTATGAAGTTGGGTGAGTTGTTTGGACTTCTGATGGGGAGGGGTACCTTCCTCCTCATCCATAGATTCTCTGTACTGCTCACTTCTCTATTTGATCCTGTTACAGTCAATAAAGTTTATGGAATGACAGCATAGCACCTACTTAAGGATGTTAAGCTCTGCCTGGGCCTCCTTAGCCTCAAGTTATGAAAGGCAGCAAGAAATGTCATGCTGCAATAAAATTAGAGTCTGGCTGCACAATAAATTTTTATGTATCTAATATTTATATAGTGAATGGATTGTCAGGGTGGAAATATTTCTGCCTACCCTTTGACTGAATTGGCCTCCTGCTGAGTGATTTCTTTCATTCTGTCTCTTAACTTTCAAAAGCCTTTGACATTGAGCTTGGGCCACCTAGTTCCAGATGGCAATGCATATGGATTACTCCCAGATGTAAGGCATGTATGTGGGTTGTCATAGTCAGATTTTGAGCACACAGAACTGCAGCATGGTCTTCAAAAACATTCATGTAGTCAATGCTCAGGGCCACAAAGCCCTTAATATCTAAGCCCAGTGCAACAAGGGTAACTGAGCAGTTCTGACAATGAGTCACAGACTGAAGGGAGCTGGAATGGTGTGAGTGGCTTTGTGCAGAATGACACAAGGCTTGAAATGCTATGCTTAAGCAGGCATGGGGATTCTTTGAATGCCTTATCATAATGCACACTATATATATCCAGGGAAATCCATGTTTGACTGACAGGAAGTGAAAACTCACCAAAATTTCTCTTATTTGGGTTTTGATATATGAGTTAGATAGCTTGAACCTAGATGCATGTATTTTTCACAGACAAGGACAATTAAAAAACTCACAGGCTATGCTATTGTTGTGATTTGGGAATGAAGTGCAGAACTTATATTGTGAACTTAAATATATACACCTGTAACTGATTAGTGCATTGCATAATAAAATTTAGTATGCCAAACTTATTTGAGTGCCTTTATCCATAACAAAAAATACATGTTTCTGACCAGCAATGAGTGGCATGAGTGGCAAAGCTATCTGATAGCATAAAAGGGTGTCTAATGTATATAACAGCTGGACACACCTCCTAGAGGGTTAGATTTCATTGTTTGTCTAAGTAAATGATACAGTTTACCTCTGCATCTTTTCAAACTCTGTATGCCACACAGCCATGGGGCATCATACTCTACATCTCAGGAACTTTAGTACTTGGCTATATAGGAAAAAGAAATTAATTATTGACAGTGGTACAGCATTAGTTCAATTGTTTGCATGTACAGTCATCAGAAAGTGTGTGGCACATGTGTAGTTAGTGATCAAGTAGTTATCAGTACAGACATGATATGTGAATATCAAGATTAATGGGTATGATATTATTTCCTTGTGATGATTTCCATTCATTCAAAGAAACCTTCAGATGTTACAAAGATGTTACAATTGAATTTTCTGCAAGCCAAATCAGATCATAGAATGCTGAGGGTAAGTCATTGACTAGTTTGTGCAATGTGGAGGTAGTCAACTTGATGTGTTTCACTGCTTTTAGACCTTCAAGTGAGCTAAAGTAGTAAAGGGGAAGCATATATCAACTTTCTTCAGTTTCTTGTCAATTTTTCTCTGCCAAGACATATTCTGTGTGAAGAAGACTGCATCCATTTCATTCTCAGTGCTCTTATCCAACCTCATCCCTTCACTACTGAGAGTCATAATCATTCCACACAAAAACCTCTATATGTGAGCATCTTCATGTTCTTTTTTTTCTTTTGTAAGCCAGACTGTTGTGCTGGTAGCTTAGACACAACACTTATATTTCTGTGCCATATGGGGTTAGCATCAAACATGAGAGATAAATAGTGGGGGTTTGACTACCATCATTCTTTGAGTATCTCTCCTCACTTTCTTTAGACTTGCCTCTTTATCTCTAACCTGTTGGTCAGCTACCTGTTGATTGGTCTCAACTGACTTATCATGTTATACAAGAGGCTTAGCCTTAGAAACAATTGCCCTGATCCAATTGAACTTTTGGGTTATGACATCCTCCCAGTAGGCAAAGAACTTTGGTGCTATGGCCTACCCTTCAGACTCCTGCATTTTAGCCAGCCTTCAAAGGAGCAAATAAATAACAGACTAGTTCCAGTCTAATGATGGCAATCAAAGTCCCAACAAAGGTCAAACATTTCTGGTTCATTGGTGTGCATGTTCAACTTATCAGAAGGAGCTACAAGCAAGAAATCTTCATCTTTCATGACCTGAAAGACCTTAGCAAAGAGGTGACAGATGTGTTTCTATTATCAATATGTTATCTATAGTATGACAATCAGAGAAAAGCAGAACATACAAGATTCAAGTTTCTTTCTTTGTCTGTATCAATTTTATGTTTGAGTTCTTGAATCCTCCTTGATACCTTTGAATGTCATCATGAAAGATTGGAAGTGGTTGAAATAGTGGGAATGGGAGTAGGAGGTAAGTGATCTCTCAGCATTGAATAAACCTGCTAGGCCACTTGTTCTATAGAAGGAACCTTTGATGGGGTTGCTTGAACAGGCAATGCAACCTGAAGTGATAGAGTTGGCTAAGCAGCAGTTTGAATGCAATGTAAATTGTGCACTGCAATGGATACTTACACCTGGAATGCAGTGTTCAGAGAGATTAGAAAAGGAAGACAGGATCTCTGATGGTTGATGCAACATGCCTTGACTTCTTTGCAAATGCTGGCATAGTGCATCAGTATGTTAGATGTGATGTGGAAACTAAGATGCACATATGTTGAGTTTTTTCATAATAATATCATTCTTCCTCCTTAATTCCAGCAGCTTAGACTCTTGCTTCATCTGAATCTGTGTTAGAACATGATATCTGATTTAACACATACACTAATCTTGCTAGCTGACTGGCAAACTCTACATGGGCAGCCTTACAGGACTTCATCATGATATTCATTATTTCTTGTTTAAGTTTCTGTAATTCTCTAGCTTGTTCAGTTTGAAGAATATCTTTTCAGCAAGCTGATCTATCTGAATCTTTGCCTATTTCTTTATTTGGTCAGTGACAAGGAAAAGGTCAGATTCTAATTTCTTAAGTGTCTCATTCTGAATAGATATTATATAACCTTTGTTCATTATATTTTCTTCTATTGCTGAATTTCTTGAATTTCGCAAGCATGTGCAGTCATGCACATTGTCTTTTCTTCTGTATGTTATTCATTTTCTCTGTTTTGTCTCATAATTATGCAGTCACTGGTGTGAGTTGATTTCTGGTGCAAATCAAGTCTTTTGTTCTAGACTACAATACTAATGTTTTGTCTCATGCTTGGGCTGACCTTGGGCCCAGCATGCCCTTCTGTTTGTATACCCTGTTCTCATCTAGAGACCCTGAGCCTCCACATGTATTTAGAGTTATTTTTTCTCCATTTGCACTCTCAGTCTGTTGTCCATCATGCATGACTGAGATGAGCTTTATTGATTAGTTTGCACAACCATGTTGAGACTCACATACAATAGTTAGCTTTATCTTGACAGAATGAAGCCATGTGATTCCACTCACCTGAGTACTGTTCATAGGTTATTGAGCCCTGTGCACCTCTGTGCACACCTGATCTTGCAATGTTTATTCCTGTTACCACCAATATGCTCCCCAGCAATGTGCCCAACAAGGGCATGAATTGGGCCATCTTCACCTTCCATTTCCAAGTCACCATTGAGGCAAAGGAGCTCTGGAGCCATCTTGATAGTTCCTGTATCTGCCCCACCCTTTTCATGACACCCATGGATGAGGAGACTGCCACTCTGGCCAAGTGGTTAAAGAATGAGAGCATGGTGAAACACTTGCTTACTTAGTGTATTCCAGATTTCACTGCCCTGCACATCAAAAGTCTTGCTACCATGGCTGAGATGTGGACTGAAATCATTTGGAAATATAGCAAGAAGGGCACATATGTGCAGACAGACCTGCATGCCCAGTTTTTGGACTCTCACTTGATGAAAGGTCAGGAAGTCCAACACTTTCTCAATGTCCTGCATATGAAATGGGAGAAGTTAGCCTCTTTGGGCATCATTATTAACAAAAAAGATTACCATTCAATCATCATCCATTTCCCCCCAACCTCCCTTGCCAATTTCCCCTCTAGCCAGCTTGCTGCTACACATCTTTATAGCACCAATAAGACTATCAAGCCAGACACACTGATTTCAATTGTCATTGAGAAGGCAGAGTGCCAGAAATTTGCTCAGGTTCATACCATGACAGTACACACCATGATTGTGATCAGAATGAAGCCATGGCTACCACTGGCCCTTCTACCTCTGCATGTTTCAACCATGGGCAAACAAATAGCAGGGGCAGATGAGGGGGATTCTCACATGCCAGCTCCAGGAACTCAAAGGGCAGTCATTCAGGACTATGCTGAATATGCAGATCAGACCAGCACAAGTCGCCACACCATTACTTGCACAACCAGAAAAAGGATGAGCTGAAGGATGCCTTACCTGATCCTGCTGAGACCAGTGCCCATGTCAGGGCCAATTCTGATGATGAAGATGGCATTTTCAGTGTAATGGACACTCTTGATGATGATGTCAATGAGTCTGTCCCAGGGCTGCTCCCTGAGGAGTTCTCTGATGATAAAAGCAATGATGGCACTATTGACACAGATGATTGTTTCTCACTCACTGAAAAGAACCCCTTGTCCATGGATGAGGTGCTGGAAATGGACGATAGTGATGCAAAGCCACTGTCAGATGATGTAGCCACTGTACAGGTCACTGTTGGCCTCAACAGACACCAAATCAAACTCTATGATTCTGGCACCACTCACCACATGTTCCCTTTTCATGACCAATTCAAATCTCTTACTGACATTCCAGCCAAGCCATTCTACACAGTCAATCAATAGCTTTTTTTCTGCCACTTCTGTTGGTGACATGGTGATTGAGGTCCTGAACAGCTATGATGTCTCCCACTTGCATTTTACTGAGGTTCTGTACTCCCTTGTCAACCTTTGCAAATGGCTACTGTAACATTCAGAAATTGGACAGCAAAATCATTGAATGTGTTCTGTGCACATCAAAAGGCCTGTATCAGGTTGTTCACAACTCCAATGTTGCACAGGTCACCGCCACAGCAAAGCTCATGGTTATGGAGCTCCACTGCCTGTATAGGCACATTGCCCCCTCTGCTGCCAGGAAGTTGGCCAATCATGGTCTTGTCAGTGGATTGAGGTTCAACAATGCAGAGAACACCTTTGCAAGTCCTGCATCTATGCTAAGGCAACACACAAGCTGATTGCAAAGACATGACAGGGAGAGCATGCTACAGCTGTTGGTGATATCATCTGATCTGACATTTGGAGACCAGCCCCTGTTGCCATGTTGGGTGGGCACTGCTAATGTCACTTTCATTGATGATCACACACAGCTCACACACATTTACATCCTCCACCAGAAGACTGGCACCTTCAACACATACAAGTCCTTCAAAGCCTGGCTTGATCGTCAACTCACTGCCAAAGTCAAGCTTCTTCACTCTGATCTGGGTGGTGAATACCAGGGTCAAGAATTCATTCTCTACCTTCAGCATCAAGGAACTGTGCAGCATCTAATGACTCCTGACATGCCTCAGCATAACAGTGTAGCCGAGTGACTTAACAGAACCATTCTTGAATGCATTCATGCCATGTTACATGCCGGCAGGCTGCCCAAGTTTCTATGGAAAGAGGCTGCTCATCACACCGTTTGGCTGAAGAACTGTACACTGATGAAGTCATTAGATGGGCTGACTTCATTTGAGATTGCTTTCAGCAAGAAGCCTGACATGACTGAAATGCACAAGTGGGGATCTGACATCTATGCCATGCAGTGCCATATTGACAAACTGATCTTGCATGTCTCTAAGATCAAGTGGGTTAGTGTCAACAACCAGTCGATGAATGCCTACCATGTCTACTGGCTGAATAAGTGGACTGTCACTGTCAAATGGAACATCCATTGGGACACCTCAGATGTGCTGTGTACTGTTGAGGGGGAGAAAGGGTAATCATTGGTTGATGCTACACTGGCCTACATACCTACTCCAAGCCCCCATGATATGAACATGAAGCCCATGCTGCCCCTGACTTCACCCCAAGCATTTCCTCCTAGTGATGATACTGAGCCTTGCCCCAAATGAGTTCACAGATCTAGCCAATACATCCTTGACATCATCCATGACAAAGCATCCACTACCACCATGCCATGCAGTGTACAGCTCCCTGAACTGATTATTGAAGCCACCTCCCAGAACAATGTTGTCAATGCTGGTCCTGCCATCCTTGAGGGGAAGGAACAAAGCAATCAGCTCATGGTTGTTGATGAAATTGATGAAATTGAACTCACCATACTCTTGGATGAACATACATCAGACACTAAAGCTCTTGAGCCAACCTCACTCATGAAAGTCAAATAACACCTGGAATGATTGCAGTGGAAGGAAGGAATCAAGAAAGAGTTAGCAACACTTGAGAAGGCAGGGACATGGGAGTTGGTGGACTTACCACAAGCTGTGAATTTTGTCAGTTAAAAATGGGTTTTTTGGTTGAAGAAAGATGCCACTGGCAATGTTATTCATTTCAAGGCTTGTCTCATTGCCCAGGGCTTTTCACAAGTCCCTGGAGTCAACTACTTTGACACATACATATGCCCCCATTGCCAAGCTCACATCAATTTGAACCATACCTGCACTCATCACATAACAGGACCTGGACCTTCATCAAGTCGACATCAAAGGGGCCTATCTAAACAGCAAGCTAACTGACAGTGAACATATTTACATGTGACAGCCACCTTGTTATGCTGATCTGAACCACCCTCACTGCATTTGCCACCTCTGCAAAATGTTCTACAGCCTCAAGCAGAGCAGCAGGCACTGGTATCAGAAGCTTGTCAAAATCCTGATCATGCACTTGCACTTTAGACAATGTGAAGTTGATCAAGCTGTGTTCATCAAATGAACTCCTACCTCCCTCATTATCATTGTGGTGCATGTTGATGATTGCAACATTGCAGCCTCCTCTGTGTCCCTCATTGCCCAGCTCAAATTGCAGCTATGTGAGCAGGTCAAAATTACCAATCTCAGTGAACTCCATTGGCTTCTTGGTATTGAGGTAACCAGGAGCTGGGAGGATCACACAATTTCCCTTTCCCAGTGCTCATATCTTGACTTGATCATCCACCATTTCAGTCTTGATGAGCTCAAACCAGTCTCCATACCCATGGAACTGCAAGTCCATTTGACCATGCAGCAGTCACCATCAACTGGTGCCAAGTACACTGCCATGCAGCACATTCCATACCATGAAGCTGTTGGTTTGCTGATGTATGCTGCACTCAGTACATGCCTGGACATCTCTTACACTGTCACTACCATGTCCCATTGTAAAGATGCTAGGAAGCCCGGAGTGGGTTTCCTGAGTGGTTCGTGTTGGGTGCAAGCAGAAAACTTGACCCAAAAGGGATCCAAGGGTCTAGGACAATGTCTGAGAGGAAATGAAATGAATCCACTCAACTGTAGAGCTGGAAAATTGGAGTCTGAACTTCCCCTTGACAGTAGGGCTAAAGTTCAACTATGAAACTGTTCATTACTGGTGGGACTTGACTTGAATGGTGGTGGAAACAGTAGGAAATTTGTCTTCGAGACTTTAGAAGATGACTGAAAGAGATAGGATTCAATGTGGACTGAAGTCCAAGCTACAAAGTTTATAGTCTGGAAATTCCTGAGACTTTGTACATATCAGGAAATGTAGGTAAGGTTAGGCATATGGTTGGAAAACTATGACAATGAAGAAACAAGACTTATTACATGACTGAAAATATGTGGGGATCAGGCCCAGTGGACTCCCACCTGCTCTCTGAGGCTCTAAATATGAAATGAAATGAAATCTGAAACTCACCTGACTTGGATACTATGAATACCAGATGGACAGACACTGGAGACAGAATGAATGGCACTCAGGTTTGAGGAAATGCTTCAGACATAACTTCATCGACCTCAGGGATGACTCAGGAATCAGGGATATCAAGGAATCACATCATAGGAGCATACAGTCTCCTACATTATTTTGCTAACAACCCAGGAAACAACCCAGGAATGCCACATTAGGATGCCATACCATGTTTACTGCTACCTGAGGGGCACAAGGGACTATGGTTAACATATGGAGGTGTTGAAAGACCATTGGAGGGACACACTGACACTGATGGGAGCATGGCCAAGGACAGGAAGGCTGTCTCAGGCTATGCCTTCCTCATTAATGGTGGAGCTGTCTCCTGGAGCTTGAAGAAGCAAGAGATCATTTCACTCTTGACAACTGAGAGCAAATACATTGCCACTGTATATGCTGTATAGGAGGCACTTTAGCTTCACTCCCTCATTTCTGAACTTTTCCCACCACTTGATGCCCCCATCACAGTCTTCTCAGACAATCAATCAGCAATCACCCTTGCAAAGGACCATTAGTACCATGCACATGTGAAGCACATCAATATTAATTTCATTTGCTGGATCATAGACAATAGCAAACTTCATCTCATTTTTGGCCTCACATATGACATGGTTGCTGATATGCTCATGAAGGCCCTGCCCTCACTGAAGGTCAAGCATTTCACTGCTGAACTTGGACTGTATGCAGCTTGAGGGAGAGTGTTGGATTTCACAAGCATGTGCACAGTCACATGTGTCGTCTTTTCTTCCATATGTCACTCATTCTCTCTGTTTTGTCTTGTGATTATGCAGTTGCTGGTGCAAATCAAGTCTTTTGTTCTAGACTATGATACTAATGTTTCATCTTGTGCTTGGGCTGGCCTCAGGCCCAGCACACCCTTCTGTTTGTATGCCTTGTTCTCATCTAGAGACCCTGAGCCTCCACATGTATTTAGAGTCATTTCATCTCTATTTGCAGCCCCTTAGTTCATTGTTCATCACGCATGACTGAGGTGAGCTTTATTGATTAGTTTGCACAACCATGTTGAGACTCAAATACAATAGTTAGCTTCATCTCAACAGAATGAAGCTATGCAATTCCACTCACCTGAGTACCACTCATAGAATTATCATCATTTCTTTTGCTTTCAGATTAATATGCAGTTCATGACAGTGTTTTGTTCACATTGAAGTATTTCCTTGAGTTTCTATACAGTCATTGAGAGTTATCAAATACAGACACAAAACAACTACTCACCCTTGCATCCACACCAGCTTTGTGATACTATGCTTTAAAGGTATAGAGAGTCTGACAAATGGAGTCTGAATAATTAACATCCTTTACAAGCACTTTCATCATGTAGTGCATCTAACAATTAATCAGTATTATTATCCTTGATGAAGAACTCATGCAATGTACTATGGACTTCTTAAGCATGTCACTGGATGTACATATTAAGAGGGACTTTCTGATAGCAGGACTGCCAGAAGGGGAAGTTATTGCTGATACTCAGAGATTGGCTTCTATATCATTTATATCTGAGGGGGGAATGATATCCAGAATGAGGCAAAGAGTCATGTTATCTTGAAATAACTCTGCAGTGCATCCTGATGAAAAGAAAGACTAAGATCTATGCCTTAAAGGGTTAGTGACTTCTGCTTGCCTATAGAGGGTCCACTGCAAGTAGGTTCAAGAGTCATCTAGCTGTTGTCTTGAGATAAGACTAGAGGTCATGAGAGGGAAAGAACTACTAAAGGATCAACAACTTCTACTCTCCTGTAGAGGGTCTACTAGGATCAAGAGTTATCTTGCCACTGTTTTCAAGTAAGACTGGAGTGCATCCTAAGAGAGAAAAGACTAAGATCAACACATATTAACAGTTAAGATGACTTCTACTTACATGCTGTACAGAGTTTGCTAGGAGTAGAACCCAGCTTCTTCTGATTCAAACTTGAGCCCTGGATTAGATTCACATCCAGAGAATCCAGTGGATATAAATCATTAGAAGTATGTTGAGTATAATAAAAGACTGGTAAGAAAGACATGAATGTGGGTACTGATGGGAAAGACTTATAAGTGCTGGGCAGACTCACCTGTGGATGCCTACAAAGGATGATTATTATGACTTTATCACATTTGATGTGGAAGCAAGATTCTGGACAGTCACCTTGACATCCACAGATACTATGGCCAGCCCATGAATAACAATGAATCTTTCACTTTTTTGTGAACTTACCCAGGCCAGATTCTCAAATTTTGCTCTCATTTAGCCTACTGTGTACACCAACTGCCAACACATCTATTCACAACAACTAATCTACTATATATATGCATTATCTAGTAGACTGATTGAGTGGATAATGGTGGTGGCAGTGAGTGAAGATAGAAAAGCTTATGTAAGTGTCACAAGCAGGTTGATATTGTGAATCCAAAGTCAGCTAACCTTGATGCTAACCTATAGCATAACTGGATATGATTTATTATTCTCATTGTCTACCAGATATTCACTTTTTTCACTAAGAACTATCAAAGGTGCAAGGAGTTGAAAGGAGACAATGAACCACATAATCTCAATGCCATTTTTCTAAGAACTCCCCTAGCACATACATCCTGGCATTCAAGCTTTCTGGTCATTTTGATGTAATCTTATGCATGGCCATATCAAAAAGTGGCATGTTGCTTGCAAGCAGAGGTTAGTGGGTATATCTATTAGGGGATGCTCAATGACACACCTATAGATATGGATGGCTTACAGATCTGGGATTTGTATGAATGAATGCAAACTGAAAAAGTTAATCATACATGAAACTGCCATGATCTGGTGACTTGCCTGGCATGGCTCACCTACAAAGATGACATTCAGAAAACTCTATGTGCAGGTACCAGGTTGGGATATATCATAGTATGGAGGCAGCATGCAGATTCATTAACTGAATTTGATGAGATATGGTCAAGAAAAATTGGTAGTGAACAGGTGATCATGACCCTCATCCATGAGATATTCAATGTCAATTCATGCATAATTACAGCTACCCATGACAAGCATGTCCAGCTCTGATTCCTGAATTTCAAGTATCATTTATCGAATATCTTAAGTGTGAAACTTCTGACTACCATTCCATGAGCATTGTGCTTCAATGGAGGTAATGTTATGATATTTGAAATGAATGATAAGGAAATGTTAGCAATGGGAAATCTACAAGGTGAAATATAGATGGTTACTTTTCATAGCCATATGCTCAGAAGTAAAGACTGTGCAATCCTTGGGTCTCAGGCAACAGGGAGGATAGTGTAAGTCAGGTGTATATCACTGAGTACAATATTAGACTGACAGGGGTAAGTGGTAGAGCTGCAGTGGACCAAACTCAAATACATATCATTTTTGATAATTTGGTCATCAGTTATAGCCAGCACTGAGTGCACAATGGAACATGCAGTTGGATATATAAATCAAAATCAAAAAAGATATACTCAAAGCAGGTTGTATTTGCAGAGAAATATGACAAAATAAATGAGGGGGGAGACAATGCAAGGGCCTAATTTTTTCAGAAAGCTAGCAGAACACTTGATAATGCTCTTTTACAGAAAGGGTGCAAATGGTGATAGTGAGCTAGAAAGACTAGGGAGAGGATAAACATTTGACAATGCAAAAGAAGCATGAAGGAGATGCCTACTATCTAATCATGATCATATCTTCAGGCAATGACAAGGATGCAAAGATCAATATATGAAAAACATGCATCCCACTGACAGAACATGAAGTGGATAGGGCCACCTGCTGGAGCATTGGATCAATCATACAGATGAGTATCAACCTGATCACATTCAGTATAATCACATTGTTCATACTCTAGAGCATGATATGTCAATCATCTTTCACTGAGTTCCCATATCTCAACATTTGCCAGTGGTGTGCAAACACAGTGATCACACTTGTGAATGGGTTATTACCACAGATCCCAACAAGAACCATGGCATGGCATGACCTGGATAGTGATGAGCTCAAAATGCTGTGAGCTCGACTTCAGCACAAACAAACCTCTGGAGAAGGGTGTAAGAATGGTGCCCGTGTTAAAGGGGTCCATATTCTTCAAGAAGATTCTCCAGAGAGGAGGCCAGAGGTTCTTGCCAGGAACACATGCAGAAAAATAAGAGACTGTGGATTAAAACAGACAATGCTGGAGGTTCTGATTGGAAATAAGGACATCAATACAGAGGTTAAAAACTTGAAATCTAGATGATAATCCTTTGAAGGAATGGCACCCATCTTATGCAGTGGAGGACTTCATTGGCTTAGACAATGTTAGACAATAAGATCAGCTTCAGATAGCATACAATACATACTACCAGTTAACCAGGTAGCTTTCATTGCTGCAACATATGAACAAGTCTGACAGGATTGACATAACTGATCTGGGCCATTGGATGACAATGAAGGTAATGAGCTAAGAATAAGATAAGTAGGTATTCTTTGCTGAATGAGCTTGCACACACACTGCTTGACATGTGTATTTATAGGGACTAAACTACCCTAATCCTAGTGCTACCATAATTCTACCATAACTAGTGGTGGTGAGCAGGTAGTCCTACATAATGGTAGCAGATGAAGAAGAAGCTTATCTAATTGCTATGAGCAGGCTGATATTGTGAACTGAACTTAGTCTGAGCATTGCCAGGGAGCCTCAGTTGAAATTTCATCATTAAGTGACTGCTGCACCAGCCCTCAACTTCATGGTGGCAACACCCATGTTAAGTTTAGTTTACAACATTGACCCACTCATGGCAATCAGATAAGCTTCTCCTTCTTCATCCACTACCATTATGTATGACTACCCACTCACACCACCATTAGTTATGGTAGAATTATGGTAGCACTGGAATTAGGCTAGTTCGGTCTTTATGAATACATGTGTCAGGTGGTGTGGGCATGAGCTTATCCAACTCAAATAACAATGCTCATTGCTCTCTTTGGTAAGTGTGCTGCCATCATTTTTGGTGTTGCAAAGCAACTGCCCAGACCCATTGCCTCAATGAGGTGAGCATCCAAGCTCACTAGAGTGTTTCATTGTATTTACTATCTGGAGTACAGGACATCTAGGTACTTACATTATGACCATTCAGAAACATTTCCCATCCCACAGTTATGAAATGACATGAACAACCAACTCATTATATTTGTATTACTTTGTGTAACTGCTCTATGGTCAATGTGATGAAATTACAAAAGTCATCATCAATCACATGCTGGTATTCACCTTTGGTGAGTTAATTTCCCTTATTGTATTTATCACTGATACAGATCTGACAGTGGCCACAAGGAAATCTAACATGGCAACAATGTGACTTCAGTGATCCAGTAACCCAGCAGATCACAAGCTAAGTTCTGTTTGCAATATCAATCCACTCCTAGCAATAGAAAAAACTTTCCTCTCTTCATCATTTGCTGACACCAATCTTCCAATGTGACAGACCATGGAGTTACCTCTCGACTTCAAGATTTCACCTGCAATGTTCATCCCAGATGCTCTGAATATTCTGGAGTCTTTTGTCAAGAGTGATATAACCTCATCAAAAGCATTTCAGAAGTTATTTAAGCTGGCTGGCAAGGATTTTATCAGCAATTATTGGCTCAGTGTAATAGACATCCTTCTTGTCAAGGAAATAGATGGATTCAATCAGATCAAGGCAACCCTTGAAAATCATTAAGGTGCCACAGGTTCATGGATTTTCTCACAGTTATCTTTTCAGGTCAATCATCATCCACTGCATCAGTTAACCCTCCAGGTGGGCAACTTTTATACTTTCTGACTGGCAAGCAGGTTCAAATTTTCTTCAGTCATCAATCAATCATTACACCAGAATCCTGCTGCATGGAAACTTGTACACAACTGGAAAGTGGAAATGATTGTGTTTTCAGATATTAATAATGATAATAAACTCACATACACCAGTAGCATTATTTCTCATCCTGTACAGGTGGTTGAGAATGCAATGATCTTCCTCAGTGTCAGTACATATCCACCAACTACTTCTGCTTATACACTCAGTTATCATTGTCATTACCTTGGTGATAATTTATCATGATCATGCAAATGTCAGAACAGAGAATTAATATTCATTAATCTCTCTGCATGCAAAAGTGACAATGAAAACAAAGATGAAGAAACATGAGAAATTTAGGGCCCTATTCCTGTTCAATTGGCAGGACATACAAGCTATGCCTGTCACCTCAATGATGTAATTTAGCACTATGAGGCTTGAGGGGAGTCTCACCTGCCAGCCAAAATAGTTCTACCACTCATTCAAGAACTAATCATGCTGGGGCCGGCGCC
>JBBPTO010000999.1:0-19700 GCA_038094155.1 Pulveroboletus cf. aberrans | reverse complement strand
GAGATTCAGGCCTGCCTGGCTTCTGGCCCTTTGCTAATCGCAAAACGACGGCCATGTCTTCTCGAATCTTCGACCACGGCTGTTTACCGGAAAGCACCTGCACGAATATGAGCATCAACCTGACATTGCGTCCAGCCGACTCCCCTGCAGGGCAATACAGCCAAAGGAATATACATCACTCTTCGTCGTGTGGTTGAACGATTCGTCCGGGTCAACTTGCTCCGGTGCAGTCCAACGCAACGCTCCCGGTCGCACAGTGGATCTTTGGAGGTAATTAAATGCTTCTGGAACATGCCCTATCAGAGAAGAATATCCAAAGTCGACCAGTCGTGCAGCGTAGTCTGCGTCAAGAAGCACGTTGTTCTACTTTTTGTTTAGTGGGATAAACAAAGAACTTTCCGCATTGACGCACAGGGTTCAGATCGCCGTGTACGATTGGACATGAATGCAGGCAGTCTAGTTCTCTTCGACGTTCGATCGTTGAGATAGGACAAGCAGATGTCTTGTTCTTCCAGAACCCTTGTACTTTTCTCTTGTAGAACGGCTTGCCCCACTCTCCCTCATCCTTGACTTTCTAGACCCTTCTTAGGGGCTACATCTATCTCTACCTGGGGTAGTCATAACACACAGCTGCAACCTCAATACTACAGCAACAGTGACAACACGACAATGGCAATGTGACATGAGGCTCACAACTGCAACCCCAACATGAACACAACAACAACAATGGGACCATGAAGTTGACTGCAGCATGGCCAGAATGATGGAACCACAACCACACAACAACAGTGACATAACATGGGACTCACAACTGTGACCCCAACACAAACACAATGGTAACAGCAGGATCACAACAATGATGACAGGACCACAATATGATGAGAGGACCATGACCATGACCATGACCACCACATCAAGGTCACAGCAACAACAACATGACTGTGATGGCAGTGGCAGTGGCCATGATGAAGCAATGATGGCAATGTGATGTGGAGCTCACAACTGCAACCCCAACATGAATATGACAGTGATGGTGCATGACCACAACTTCAGCAAAGGCAACATGACCACCACTATGACAGCAATGACACAGCCAAAATGACATGGCTGCTACAACATGAGGATGGTGTCATGACACAGGAGTCATGACTATGGCCTCAACACAACCATGGCAGTGGTGATGTCACTGTGATTGCAACCACTGCAGTGGCAGTATGCCCAAGATGGCAACCAGCAGTGGTGGAACCAGGTCAATGTGACCATGACCATGATGGCAGTGGTGCAGCCAAGATGATGACACAATGACCACAATAACACAATGACCACAGCAATGCAATGACAGCATTGTGATGCAGGAGTTACAACTGTGACCCCAATGTGACCATGATGGCAACAGTATGACTGCAATATGACCACTATGGTGACAGGGTGGCTGCCAGTGTGATCAGAACAATGACAGCAGTGGCATGATGGCAAGGTAACTGGGACAATTCAATAGAATGGTAGGTAGTAAGTATGAAACAATAATGTATGTTAGTATAATAAATATGTTGCAATTTTTCTACTACAATTTGTCTGGATGGTGTGTATTCAGACTAGGGAGCTATATAAGTAGTAGAACTCTGTATTGACTGTACAATAAGTTATAATTGTATGGCACTGTGAGCCTGTGGCTGTACCATAGGGTGTCTGCACAAAGAGGGGATTTTCTGTGTGACTGTGACACTGTAACAGGCCACACAGTACTGCAAAGCCAATTAGGAATTTCCCAATAGTTGTTGTTCTGTGCATTCACAATTGGCTCAAGCCACTTATCTTGCATGGACTCATTCATGCTCTCACATCTTCATTGCCAGTGACCATTGCTGTGATGCTGCTTCATATGCTTTACTTGCCTGGCCCTCTGGTTCACTTCCAAGACCCACTATTGACCCCAGTGCCAATCATGTGCCTTTCCAACTGCCTGCTGCCCCCAGCCCTCATCACTTGCTCCTCTATGCCCACCATTGGACCCACTGCCTGCTGCACACCTCACACAGGCCTCCCATCCTGTCCAGTCACTGACTGCCTCTTGTGTAATACCTGTCTTGCTTGCCATCAATGACAACCTAATGACCACAACCCCACCCCCAACTACAGCAGCAACTGCAATCATGAGGATGAGGGACATGTGAAACAGAGTGGCAAAATGGCAATGGCATGGCATGAGAGGGAGAGGGATGCAAGGGCAAGGGCAAGGGCTATGCCAGATGAGGAGTGAGTGAGGGGATGGCATGGCAATCAACATGACAACCAATATAGTGTGATGACGGTGATAACAATGCAAGGGTGGTGGTGAGGCATAGGCAAGGGAGGAGTGAAGGTAATGTGCACAGTGCAAGGCTGACAATGACAATGGCAGTGGAGAGGGATGTGATGGCAGTGAAAAAGCAAGGATGACAACATGATGGCCAGCACAGCATGAAGTTGATGACAATGCATCCTGGATTTTCTCACCAGCCTCACCATTCCTTAGGCATCCCCTGCTGTCCCACCCTGGCACCCACCATCTTGCATGGGCCTCTGCCATCTTGCCTTCACCCTACCATTGTGCCTGTGCCCCTACTATCTCACACAGACTTCAGCCATTTTGCTCTGGCCCCAGCCATCTCACAAGCAACCCTGCCAACTTGTACAGAATTCCACCATCTTCTAGGTACCCCCGCCATCCCACCCTTGTTCCCATTGTCTTACCTGGCCCCTGCCATCCTGCAAGTTTCACTCCAACTTGCCATGCACCCCATCATCTCACACAGGCTCCCACTGTCTTGCACTAGTGCTAGCTGTCTTGCAAGCCCCACCAACTCACCCAGGCATGCACAGTTCCACTTTCACCTGGCCACTTTGCATCTCTCTGATGGCTCCCCCTAAGCCCCACCAACTTGCCCTGGCCTTATTCATCTCTCAAGTGTTACGGCTGACCTGGGGATGGGCAGGCGTAGAACCAGTGGGACTTCAGTCTTTAAACTGTGGACAGGTGATGACAGAGCTTGACGAGTGCAAGACGTCTACAAGGAGCCTACCTGCTAGCGAGGTTTGGTGACAAGGGTTGCTACTGAGCTAACGGCAGCCAAGGTACTTCCGAGTTAATGGTGGACAAGGAGTCTGTCTACGATTGAGAACAGACGACGAGGACTTCCGAGTTAACGGTGGTAACTCCCCAATTAAGGGTCATTCAAGGTATTGAGAAAGAAGGTATTGGGGCTACCCTTAGGCCTGTATTGCGGAGAAGGGATGATGTATTCCTGAGATGTTACAAGGATAATGAGGTAGAAACTGGTAAGACTAGAATGAGGAGCATAGATGCGATGATGTGGGTTTATATACGTATGAAAGTTCAGGGTAGGCATGAAACAAGAAGGAATACGGTGGAAGGAATTGCTGACTGAGTAAGTGATAGGAGGCACGTGAAGTGCGAAGTGAACGGACGGTGAGTCATGGTATCATAGTCAGCGATGAAAGGAAAAGAACGTCCAAGTTGGAACTTATACCCATGCGTATGTAAGTGCTAAGTCAAGAAAAGAAATGTAGTCCAGGATAAATCGTAACATCAAGCACCTCTACAGCTTGCTCTGAATCCCACTGTCTCACACACACCTGTCAATGCCATGTGTTGCCACCATAACAATGACAATGGGCAATGATGACACCATCAACAACAACAGGTAAAGATGCCAACACTGACCACCACCATTATGACAAGGGTGATGAAGGCAAGAAAAAGGCAGGTACAGGGAGAAGAAAGATGCAGGAAGAAGGAAGGTAATGACAACTTGAAGGTGATGAAAGTGAGTAATGGATGAGCCTTGACAGAATCTGTGCACTATAAGGGGTAGAGATACCCAGACTCAGCTGTTGCACAGTGGTGTGACAGAACAACTGAGGGAGCAAGGACAAAGGTGAGTGCCTAAATAGAGACAGAGATGTGAGTGCTAAACTCCGATGTAACTCCGACATAATGTCCGAAATAGGATATATTAGATCCAAGAGAAGAAATAGGACCTTACTTGAATGAATGATCAACTCCAAGATGCTCTGGAGTGGGGTTGAGGAACTTGATGCACATCAACCTCAGAGGAGATTGGAGATTGGAGGTGTTACATTTTGACAAGCCTGAGTAGCAAAAAAAAAGTATAGTAGTATGTATTTGTATACTAAATCAAAGGCTCTGACTTGTAACTGTAATTATGATGCTAGTCACAGTGGCTGTTGAAACTTGATATTCAATTCTCATCCTTTATCATATAACCAAGGTTCTGGATCATGATTACATGATCATTGGTCATTTTCACTCTCATATTATTTCATCATTTACTATAGTTATGAGATACTTATGCCATTGATTAGTATCTATATCCTAATAAGTTCAGTCCTCTAGTCATGTTTCATGACTCATACCTATTCATATATGATAGAGATCTATACAGAGACAAACAGTTCTGTAAAGTATTTAGGGAGAGCTCCATCATGGTTACTCTCCAATTTCTCTAGTTATTCTAGTAACTCAGACAGTCAAGTTGAGTTCCCTTCTTCTCTGTCTTACTCAAAGATCCTCTACCTTGCAATACTTCATTTGCTCTTGGTGAGTTCTTCCATCAAGATCCATAACCTTTTCTCTTCCTATCAGTTCTCTGACTAGTAGGATTGTCTGCTACCTTGGAGGATGAGACAAAAGGGATCTTTAAATCTCTTTATGTTATAAGCCCCACCTAAAGGTACCTCAATGTACTTTGTGCACATTCCTGTCACATACCTTTGATGCTATGGATGGACATATTGCTGCAGATTTCTCCATAATATTTTTAATCCTTGGAAATGCCATGCACATGGTGCTAAACCATTCCATCACTTATAGCTTTGAAGGCTCATTCTTCATTCCACTTCCTTTTGGAAACATCATTATTCACATCTTGGATGGTTCATTCACTCTCATTATGAATCAACAAACCAATCAAAATATTAATTCCTTGTTGGTCACAGTGTCTACTAGACATGTTCCTCAAGAGGTTTATGGTCCTCCTTCAAGTTTACCACCACCTTTGGAGAGATGATTCTCATCCTTATCATTCCATTCCTCACATCCATCCTGTCCTGCTCTTGTATCCCCAATACCCTCCTTATATAGGAGAGATGCATCTATCTCTGTATCAGAATACACACCTGCCTCTTCCTGTCCTCAGGAGTCTAACTGCCTTCATCAAATCTGTCATCACCCTGCCTGAAACTATCTGTTCTGACATCATTTTTCTTGTGCCTTTTGTGAATGACATCTGAAACAGAATCAATATTGTGAAGGAAGATCTGGTTCGAGACATTTTCTTGTCCATAGAGTCAGAACCACTGTTGAAAGGGTTTCACATCAACAAGGAGAACAGAATGTATGAGAACTGCCTGTTCCTGATTCTATCTTTGGATTTCAAGGATCCTTCTACTCTATCAAACCACCATTAGAAGAAGATGCTTGATTTGTCAAATCCACTCACAAATTTTGACTGTCAGAATTCATCACCCCAGATCCTGAGACCCCTTCTTCACTCCTTTCTCAACCACTGACATATTCTCCTTATTGTCTTCCAGACTACTTCCCTCATCACACAACATATTCCTTGGAAAGAATACCTTTTCACACACCCACCCCTGTTCTCAAAGCTCACTTTTCTTCAGATGAATTACAGCACCTTTGAAGATGCATTGTGGATGAAATTGGAATTTTCAACAGTAATGATATCATTGGAGAATGGATCAACCAGGGAAGCAGTGTTCCAAGAACCAATGCCCCTTCTGTTGAAGAAACTTCGTTCACCAATCCTTTATGAGAGAGAAGAGATACCCTTTCTGGAGATAGCTGACATTCTGCATTATAAAATCCACTCCAACTGCCCTCACATTGTTGATCCCTTCAAGATTACAATAGCAGAGACTACAACAGCAGATTAGTATCCTTCCCTGCTTCTTCATGTACAAAGATGAGACCCTCTTCTCTGCCTACAGTGGTGCTGGTTGGGCTTTTCCCTCCAAGACTTACAATGCCACTCCGTCTGCATATGTACATTTTCAGGGTTTTGAAGTACTGAGGTGAGATTTCTTTCCTCCAATTGATAGACCAATTAATCCAAATGATCCTTATCATTCTGGAGATCCCCATGCTAGACTTTGAGAATTGATGATGGTTGCTAACTCATACTATGATGTATGGGATTGGTACCACCCTTACCACATCCAGAACCCTCCTGGATATACTGTTAGATGATGGAATATGGAATTTGATCAAGAACATCATGACATTTGACATGATTCACCTAGATCTAAACTTCACAAGAAGCTTCAGAAACAGTTGAAGAAAAACTGTTCTCATGAAGGACAAAACTTCATTTATGAAGTTGTTGCTGGTTGATATAAGGGCATAAAGATTTCTTCCCTTCATAGAAAATTCATGGATCAGAAAAAGCATAGGAGAAGTGCACAGAATAAAAGGTTTAAAAATAGGCTGGCAGTTTTATGTGCAATGGACATTACTTTGATGTACTAGATATTGATAAATAAAAGGATGATTATCCAATGAATGGTGTTTTAATTTTCATTGGAAATGTTGCTGAAAAATTGGTTCCACAGATATGGCCACTGCCACCATTCCTGCCATTGCTGATATCAAGATTGAAAGTGCAATTATCACTTGCAACACTATTCTAGATGAACAGAGTAACTACTCTATCTGGTCTGCCCAAGTTTGATTCATATTCAATATGATCAGATGCTGAGGTTTCTTTATGGAACTCTTGCCACCACTCACAATGTTGCTACCAGAGATGTTGACTTCTGGAAACAATCAGATCAGAAAGTCCCTGGATATCTGGCTTTTACAATCAATGATACTATCATTGATGCAGTTCTTCCTTCTTCTCACACTACCTTCACCTCCGGTTCCAGTGCTACAAAAGCTACCCATTACTGCTCTATTATCTATCAGCTATGGTCCACTCTCTCAGAATGTTTTGCCTCTCACAGAATTGCTGGGCAATTTTATTTCCTGCATAATGTCTTTTACCTTCACATTAGACCTTCTCATGCCATGGAAGATATCAATCAAATGATCTCGCTCTATCAGAATATGCAAAACGCTGGTCTGGTTCTGCCTGAATCACTTCATGCCATGATTATGCTTGTCCAACTCTCTGATGACTTTGACTTCCTTTGCTCTACTCTGACTCATGTAACAGATCAGAAGGACTTCACCCTACAGAATGTCCAACAGGCTATACTTCGAGAAATCGACATCAGATTCTTGAAGGGTTGTTCCTTTTCCTCCCACTTAAGCAGAGACCCCTCTTTCTCTGTCCATCATACCAATGTAATTTGCAGTGGTCCTCCACAGAGAAACCATTGGAAGAACCAAAAAAAGGACAATCATTCTGACCACTCATTACAACCTTCCTATTTGAACCTTTTGAAATGGAAAAGACCCTTTAAACAAGGAAAGAGAGATTGGTATGAACATTGCCATTCATCCAAGGAAAAAGGAAAACAGCCTGCTAAAGCAAATGAAGTCATGGAAAATGCTATCATAAGTTTTGACCTGAATCAGTTCACTGAAGCTGATTCCAATGCCATGGTCAATACTTATGACCATTTTATAAATTACATGGAGGTTAAAGAAGAACAACATTCTTTTTCTTTTGAAACAGCTGAAGCTGGATGGAATTATCCTGTTGACACCAACAAGAATGATGGTATGGCTGGACCTTCAAATTTATTTCAAAACCATCAATTCTCTGCCTTACTCTAAGGAGAATTCAATGAGACCCTCAGGAGTGAAGAAGTTGATGAAGAAGAAATCTGAGAGATTTATTCTCAGTGGTTTACCATCTGACTCTTTTCTGCCTGGTGCTAGCATCAGAGACTTTCCTATCTCAGAAAAGAAAACCCCTTATATGGATGAGATGGAATCTATAATCTTTACTACCATTTCTATCGTGCAGCATCTTGCTGATTTGAAAAAGACACATAAAAAATGTAGCCATGAAGGTGTTGTTCCTTATAGATCTAAATCTTTTGGCCTGTATACTGTCAGAACTCAGCTGAGCTCCTTTGAACATTCTCACTGGATGGTTGACAGTGGTTGCACTGATCACATCACCCCTTACCTTGATGACTTCATACATCTTGGTAAAGATACCAAACAAGCCTCTGTGGCAAATGGATCAATCATTGATATGCATGGATCTAGAAAAGTCATTATCCATCCTGCTATTCTTGATCCTATGGTACTATAACATGTTTGATATGCATCTAAGGTGGCACATCACCTTTTTTCTGTGCCCACTCTAACCTCTCAAGGTTTCAGATGTGAGATCTCAAATAGCAAAACCTGCATCTGGGAGAATTGAGAAATTCTGGTCATCTGGGCATCTGCCTCATGTTTAGATAATAATCTTCACTGGTTTCAATCATCTCTGATTAAACCTGGAATGATTGCCTCACTGGCAACTAATAATTCATATCATCTTTGGCACCATCACTTCAAACATTGTTCCAAGAATGCAATGAGACATTTAGGCACTCATATTTCTGGATGCCCTTCCATATCTACATTACCTGATGATGCACCTTGCAAAGGCCACGCTTTAGGTAAAATGTCAGATTACCCCTTCAGTCTTTCAATCAAGAGAGCTGATTACCCCCTCCTTACTGCACACCAATTTAATGGGATCTTTTCCTATTGAATCACACTCCCACTGCTGCTATGTCTTCACTCTCATTGATGACTACTCTGGCTTTGCCCTCCTCCACTTCATTCATGAGAAATCAGGTACTGCATCTGCACTTCAATGCCAGATTGCTTGGCTTGAGAATCAATCTGGTTCTCATGTCACCTCTGTATGTTCAGATCATGGTGGAGAATACTTAGGGAAGGATGTTCCATCATTCTTCTCATCTCAAGGCATCACCCATCATACCTCTTCCCCTCACACACCACAACAGAATGGACATGCTGAGAGATTTAATCACACCTTCATGGAGAAAGCAGAAGCCATGCATCATCAGGCCAGTCTGCCTAAAGTCTTCTGAAAAGAAGCTCTAGAGACCTCTCTTCACATATATAACAGACAGCCTCTGAGGCAACATCAATGAAAAACACCCATTGAACTCTTCAATGAAGACAAATCAGATGTGTTCTATTTTCACATGTTTGCTTGCAAGGCTTATGTGTTCATTCCCTCTAAACAACATCAGGATAAACTCTCAGCAAAAGCTGAAGAAATGGTCTTTATTGAATATGAGACCAACACAAAGGGTTGGAGATTCTAGCCTACTCAGCATCATTGAATCTTCATCTTCACTCATGCCACATTTGATGAATCCAGTTTCCTTTCTACTCCCAGAGAGATAGATGACAAACTGCCCTTGATATCTGAAGATTATGCACCTGACCTTTATGATAATGACCAAAATGAAAGGAATCTGGACCTTCCTTATCATGTCATAATCAACATTCCTGATCTTCAACCACCTGTTCATCAAAGATCTAGATCACCTTCCACTTATTCTATCACCTCATCATCACCTCAACCATCTTCATCATCCTCTGATTCCAATGCTCATACACTGCCACTTAAGTGAGACATACCATGTACTGGACAGAGAGAATCAATAAAGGACAGTCACAGACAGTTTGAATCCTATTTGACAAATTAGATGAAGAACTTCATATGGTTCAGCCTGAGGGTTTTATTCAATCAGGCCAGGAGAAGAAAGTTTGTTATCTTTAAAGGGCCATCTATGGCCTCAAACAAGCTGCACTCCAATGAAACAAGAAATTGCATAAAAGCCTTATGGAATTCAGCTCTCAACACTGTATTTCTAATCCCAGTGTTTACATTAAATCCATTGGTAAACATTTGATTGTTTTAGTTTTCTATGTTGATGATGCTCTTTTCATGGATAGTAATATAACTCTCACTCTTCAACACAAGAAACAGTTTGTGGAACAATGGGAATCCAAAGATCTTGGACCTGCCAAAGAATATCTCAGAATGAGAATCACCAGGGATTGTTCTAAACAAACTCTGAAACTTGATCAATGCTTCTATGCTTTCAAAGTGGTTGAGTGCTTTGGTCAAACAAACTGCAAAGCAGTTTCAACACATCTACCCTCTGGATACAACTCAAAATCAGATGAAGGTCAATTGAACTCAGATTTTTGAAATCACTACCAATCAGTCATTGGATCATTGCTCTACATCATGCTTGAAACATGACCAGACCTAGCTTACTCAGTGATCAAGATATCACAGTTCTCTGCAAATTCCTTGGAGAAACATTTGCAGAAGGCACTCTACATAGTGCACTATCTATCCCATACTCAGGACTTGTGCCTGACCTACACTGAATGGACCAAACAATGGTTTTATGGCCTATTTTAACACTGATTGGGCTGGAGACATTGAGACCTCACAGTCCACTACTTGTTACTTCATATTCCTTGCAAACAGAATAGTCTCTTAGCTTTCCAGGTGACAATGAAGAGTTTGACTTTCATCCACTGAAGCAGAATACTGTGGAATGACAGAATGCATGAAACAACTTCAATGGATTCACAATCTGTTTGAGAAGGTGTCTTACCCTCTCTCTATCATTTCCTATGTGTCGATAATCAAGGCACCATAGTCCTTGCTTCAAATCCTGCTCAAGGACAGACCAAACATGTTCGGATCTCTGAACACTACATTCAGGAGGCTATTGAATTCAGTGAAGTAGAACTATTCTATGTTCCTTTCAATTCACAGTTTGCAGACATCTTTATCAAGAATCTTGAAAAGATTGCTTTTGAGCATGGATGAAAGTATTTGACTCTTTCTTTGTTCCAATGATGACCAATATTTCTAGTAAGAGGAGTGTTGAAACTTGGTATTCAATTCTCATCCTTTATTACATAACCAAGGTTCTAGATCATGATCACATGATCATTGGTCATTTCCACTCTTGTATTGTTTCATCATTTACTATAGTTATGAGATACTTATGTCATTGGCTATTATCTAGATCCTACTGATAAGTTCAGTCCTCTAGTCATGTTTCATGACTCATACCTATCCATATATGATAGAGATTTATATAGAGACAAACAGTCCTGTAAAGTATTTAGGGAGAGCTCCATTATGGTTACTCTCCAGTTCCTCTAGTTCTTCTAGTAACTCAGACAGTCAAGTCGAGCTCCCTCCTTCTCTGTCTTACTCCAAGACCCTCTACCTTGTAATACTCCATTTACTCTTTGTGAGTTCTTCCACCAAGATCTGTAACCTTTCCTCTCCCTATCAGTTCCTTGAGTGGTAGGACTGTCCACTATCTCAGAGTACAAGACAAAAGGGATATTTAAATTTACTTAGTGGCTGCTGTCCTGGCAGCACCCTGGCTTGTTATGATTGTTTAGTGCACTATATGGTCTGCACCAACTGACATGCAGGTCAGCTGGGATGTCTTGTATACTGCAGTCTCTGATGGAATTTTTTATGCCTTTGGAGGAGCAGAAAGTGACATGGGATGTTATGGATAGCTTTGAGAAATTTATACATTTTCCATGAAATGTTAACATGTTTGCTTGTGAGATATGGGGCTTTGATAAGATACAGGATTGCAGGTTGTGTTATGGTGTACTTCTGACAGCTCTCAAAATTTCACATGAAATTGTGTTTTACTGATGTGTGGGCACAACCATGGTGCAATGGCAGGAGGATGGTTGAACAGCAACCAGTGATTGTGATGATGTGATGACAGTGCCTTGATGTAAGGGTCATGATTGTAACAACAGCACATCAATGACAGCAACATGATGGTGACCACAGCAACAGGTTGGGATAGTGACAAACTATGTAAGATGTGTAGATATAAGTTACACATTGTACTTTGTATGGAGATAAATGATGTTTTAATTTGATTTGTATTTTTCTGAGAACAACTGTAAATAAAGTACTTGAAAGTACAGGAAGAAAAGTGAATCAAAGGGTTGGTTTTGCTTTTGGGTGCAAGTGGCATAGTGAAGGAGCTCATTACCAAATGCAAGCAGAGCGCCGAAGGCACTCAGTGAGAATTCACCCCTGTTTGAGCCGAAGGCTCAAATGCTAGCCAATGGCTAGTTCCAAAATTATTGAACATCATCACATCGAAACTAGACCATTGGGATATGTTCTGTGGGCCTGTAGGAGTCAAATGGCACTGGTTTTAGTTAATTCCAGTCACTCATTGAGGAGCTACAGGGTAACTGATCCTGTGTCCATTGTATTACATAAAATTTGGCTGTGCTCAAGTTACCTGAAAAGGACAGTAAGAGCCTGTCCAGTATGCTCTCAATGTTCTTGTTGTGAGCTTTGTAGTTGTTTGGATGTGTGGCTGAGTGCTGGCTGACATGTCAGAGTTCAAATGACTTTCAAACCATCTCATTACCTACAAATGCATGCAGCATGGAGCGCTCTGCCTTTCATCTCACCCACCATCCTACCATGCTGCCCATTGCTGACCACTGCAAATTCATCTTCAATACCCTTACCCAAGTTGTTCAAAAGCTATTCCTCTATACAACTGCCCTGATGGCCAGCCAATCTCAAGATCTAGAGATTGCACAAGTGGCTGGCTTGCAAGCCAGATGGTCAGACCAGAAGGTGGATGTACTTGTGAAATACCTCCATGAGCACTGCTCTGAGCACATGGAGTCGGGAAACTTCAAGGAAACAATGTACTGCAATGCTGCACAAGTTCTTCATTCTTACCACATGAAGGAGAAAGTCAAGGACTGAAAGAATGTTTCATCGAAGTGAACCTCAGTGAGTTGCATCTGTGATGTGAATTATTAAATTTGATGTTGTTTTGTGGACAGCTTAAGTCGATTTTCACTGAGATCCAAACGTATCAGTCAAGATCAGGTATTCATTAGAATCATGAATCTGGTGCCAATGTTCAAGGTACAATTGCAGCTGATGAGTGGAAGGATTATGTTTTGAGGCCAGTAAGCATTCATTCACATTATCTTTATCAATACTAATTATTTACAGATCAATGCAAAGATGTGATTGTTTCAAAACTGAGGTTGGCCATATGTCCACTTGTTGGAAGACATTTATCCTCAAGGTGGCACTATTGGGTGCACTGCCTTTAGTGCAGCCAGCACTTCCCCTATCTCTGCAGCTATTGTGCAACCCTTTCAAACCACTGTAACCAACAGTATCTCACTTACTTTATCTGTTGACAATGTTGAGTCTTCTTCTGAGTTGTCATTTCCATCTGAGATGATCTCACCTGCTGTCATTGATCCTGCATTACTGGCCCAGCCAGAGCTACCTGGGCATTTTGCTACAGGTGCTATTACTTCCATTGCTTCCAAATTATCCTCAGATGTTTCTATTGGTCAGGATGATCAAGGCCTATCACCACTTGAGCGATTGCACATGCAACATGCTGTACACACCACTGCCACTGCCTTGACTGCACTTCAATCCCACGACCCATTGTCTTTCAAATCTATGTCACATCTCTTGACAACTTCGAGTCCCACTACTTCTGGAAAGTGGCCTTTCTCTGTGACTTCATTAGATGACTCACCTCTGCAACACCATTCTCCATTAATTCATTACATCACTCTTTGTCAACAGTCCCTACACCACCACCACCACGCTTGACTCGAAGCTCAAAATGTAGTCATAAGAATCTTGCTGCTTTATCTCAGTGAACTCAAAACATAGCCTTGGTTGGGGTAAGCAATGCTGTCAAACATCTCTCTGATAAGCTGGACAAATGCTTTGTGGACCCTGCTGCCAAAGTCACACAAGCTATTCCACTCATTTTTGCTCAGTGCCCTTTAAATCAGGCTCATTTTGCTGCCTGGTATTTTGGTACCAACTCTAATGCTGCAGTTGTACATATATATGGCATTGCTGGAGGGTGAGCATGCCAAGCATATTCAGAAGTTGTATGAAAGTCATGATGGATAATGAGCAATCGAATACTAGGACATCTGGTGATATATTGATTTTCCACATGTGTTGTACACATTTCTGAGGTTTTGTATTCTGTCTTTGTAGTATACCTCCCTATTCATGACATGTTTCACTATTGTACAGCAGTTGAGTATCAAGTTTGCTTGGACAATATCACCTTGTTTTACTCTGGAATATGATCATCTTTATCATTATAATGCAATTCCTCTTCTAACACTTCCATGTCTGAGTCTACCTCTGAATCAGAGCTCTTCAAGTCTGCTGGCTTATTTGCATGTGCTGTCAAGACTTCTTGATAGTCATTCCACATTGCCTGTGCAATGTTATCATGGATAATATGCATTGACATTCCTTGCTGTTCAGCCACTCCAATGGTAGGTTCAATATCTTCATTAGACTCAGAATCTTCATCCTCATTTTCCACTAATTCATCTGAGTTGTGGATACAGAGAAAGTTATGCAGGGCAGCAAGAGCTGCTGGAAGCTTGACCTGCCAATCTATACCATATTAAATAGGAAGCAAGAGAATGTGGAATCGATGTTTTAAGACTCCAAAGCTGCATTCAATAACATTGTGAAGCTGGGCATGGTGTAGATTGAACAGTTCTTCTTTATTCTTTGATTTTAAAATATAATCAACTTAAATAAGCTAGTGAGTAAAATTCTTACCTTATGTTAGCTTGTCCCCATTCAGCTAGATGGTAGCATGTGCTACAATATGAAACCAGTATCTCAGAATGAAGAGGATAGCCTCCATCAGCTAGCAAGTATTTGCCAGGTGGAATATATAGACCATGGTCAAGGGCATCTTCATAAACTCGAGAATCAGTTGCAGATCCTTTCATCCAGTACATGTATAGGTGAACTTGAGATCAAAATCACAGATAAAAAGGCAATTATGTGACAAAAACCCTTTGCAGTTATGGTAGGCTAAATGAATATGGCCAGAAGGGGAAATAACAATATGACTGCCATCAATAGCACCAATAGCACCTTTGAAGTAAGGTCAGAACTTGGGATTTTTCTGTATCTTCTTTGGTGTTGGCCCTTCAGATGGTGCCTCAACATACTCTGTATAAAAGGGGGGGTGGAGAAAATGCCAAGCATTTTTTTAAAGTATCTATTATATATGTATATGTTAATTTTGATCAATCATATCACAGAAATTTGAAAATATACACATACTTGGTAATGGTATCAGGAGATCATTGAAATCTTTCAACTACATGATGTGAGGTCAAACCTGTAACACAGGAGTATAGGAATATTGCAAGTTGTTCCTCCAGTTTGACATTTCTTGAATCAGTATGATGCATTCTCCCCAATTCATCAACCAGCAGTAAAAAGACTTTCTTGTGCATCCAAAGGTCAGTGTGGATATGTTCAGGATGCCATGTGATCAACTCCTGGACCCATTGATGCCCAGAGAGTATGGAAGTGTGATATGGAATGGCTTGCCTTGATGCTGAGGAGTGTGTAATTTCAAGCAATGTCATCAATAGGATCTGCAGAAGGTGGATAATATGTGTTATGTCTGACCTGAATGAGGGCAGGTGTAGAACCTTTGAAACTATGGACTGAGCCATGGATGAAGTGGTAACAGCAGTTGATGATGGCAAGATGTCTGAAAGGCCTTCCTACTGGTGAGGTTTGGCAACATGAGGTGCTACCAAGTTAATGGTGGATGAGGAGTTTGGCAGCTTACACTGATGAATGGCAAGAACTTCCCACTTAAGGGTTGTTGACAAGGAGACCTCTAGGCAAGCTCAAAAATGGAGACTTTCCACTTAAGGGTGGTTCATGGCAGGAGCAGGCAAGAAGGTATCAAGGCTACCCTTGGGCCTGTATTGTGAAATGGAAACACTGATGTATTCCAATGGTGATGGTACAAGGTAGAAGGTAAGACTAGACTAAGGTTTACATGAGCAACGACATGGGTTTATATATGTATGTAGAAGAGTCTAGGGCAGGCATAGAATTCAGAGAAATATAATGGAAGGAATTGCTAACAAGGCAAGTGGAATCACATGGAATGCAATGGAAATGGATGATGAGTCAAGGCATCATAGTCAGCAATGAAAAAGAAAAGAACATCTGAGTTGGGACTTATACCCATGCATATGTAAGCAATAAGAAAAAGCATAGTCTGGAATAAATCGTAACATTAACCCCTTAGTAGCATTGAAATCACTGTACTTCAAAAGTTTCTATATTCCATGTAGGGTTCTCCAGTCATGTTTGACATGGCAGCATCATTGAACTGGTAGTCATCTTCCCTCTTGTCCAGGGGTGGGACATCAATGGTGGTTATCTGTAAGGGTATGGGGCAGTGTCAAGGGATGAAATAGACAGAGCATTAGATGTGCTGGTGTGTAGGACTTGGTGGTGGAGTTCCTCTGGATGACGATGAGGACGAGTGATGGGATGTGGGTGAGAAGGAGGAAGAGGGCCTAGGAGTAGGGTGTCAAAGAGGGGATTCCCACTGGTTGTGGCTGAGAGTCCATTGGAGGCATGTGGGACAGTGGTACTTGGGGCATTGGTCATGAAAGTGTCCAAGATGGTGGCACTAAAAGCAAGCTTGAGCATAGTGAGGGTTGCTAGGGGTGAGGATGATCTCTCCCATGTTTTCACTGTGACAAAGCTTGGCTTGGTTCATTAGGATAATAGCCTCTTCTTCAAGAGGGGACAAAGACATGGATGGAGTGGGTGAGGTGGGGGTGATAACAGCAGTGGTAGTGGGAGCAGGAACAGGAGCAGGGATGGGCACCAGTAGTGATTCCACATGCTGGGCATTGGTTTTGATTAGATAACAGTTGAGGTCTGCTAAGAACTCTTCTAGCTTCAGCTGGTGGGCAAGTATATCAAGCTCAAGGTTGGCTTCACCTAAAATGGTGACAGCAGTGGGGTGACTCAGGAAGTTGAGACAGCTGATCTACCATAGGAGATAAACTAGACAGTAAAGGGCAGAGCCCATGTCCAGGTGGGCACTGATGGCAATGGCCATATGTCTATCATAGACATGGTCATGATACTCAGTGATATAGGGATGTGAGATGGTGGCAGATCTGAGTTGATGAGCATGAATGGGAAGGTCTATGGTGCAGATGGGGCATGGAGGGGGAGGTTTGGGGATTTCTATAAGGGGAGTGTGGAATGAGGAGTCAGGAGAAAGGCTATTCCAGCCCACTTCTGTGAAAGTAGAGGAAGGGGGATGGTTCTTGTCAGTTGGTTCGATGAAGGTGGAGGTCTTGGAAAGGGTTTCTTCTAAAGTGAAGATGGTAGACAGGAAGTTGATGACAGAGACAGGGTTTTCTTTGATGTCATCAGTGGCAAAGGCAACATTGTGAAGAGGAGATGTAGTCATGTTTCTGAGTGGATGACAGTGATGATACTGAGGAGAAAGCAGATGGGTGATGATTCTTATATTTCATCAGGGCAGACTTTAAATACTTCAGGTTCTGCTCCAGTTCCCAGGAGTCTTCCTTGGCAGTGTACCCTTTCCATTGGATTAGGAAATGGTGGTTAGTCAGAGTTCCTTTGTGATGTAAGATCTTATTGATCTTGTACTCTTCCTTTCTGTCTACTAGTTCTGAGGGTGGTTTTGTGAAGTTAGGGCCATGTATGTTGTTTTCATGATAGGGCAATAAGAGAGAAGCATGGAAGACTGGGTGGATCTTCCAGATGGACAGGAGCTTTAGGTGGTATGTGATCAGGGATAGGACTTCTATGATGGAGATGGGCCCTTTCTGTTTCAGGGTGAACTTAGGGTTAATGACATTTCATTTAAGGTTATGGGCTTCCAACCAGACTTTGTCTCCTTTGATGAATGGTTGAAACTTGGATGTGGTGCATTGTGCCATAGTCTGGTGGGTGAGTTCATGGGCAGCAAGGGCTTGATCATGGGAGGCAGTGAAAGATTTAAGGTGGTCTTCAACCATGGGAACCTTGGTCTTAGGAACAATAGAAGGCGGGGCACAGAGTTCATAGCCCATTATGAGGCAAAATGGGGACTTTTCCATTATGGAGTGAGGACAGTGATTGTGCATGAACTCTGCATGGATAAGAAGTTCATGCCATGAGAATGGGTTGTTGCCACAGAAGATCTGAAGGTAGGTTTCAATCTTCTGGTTGATGGGTTCAGTTTCCCCATCAGTCTGAGGGTGATAGGCAGTGGAGAGGGTGAGATCATAGTTCAAGAGCTTTTCGAGTTCTTTGACAAAGGTGGAGGCAAATTGTGGGCCTCTGTCAGAGATGATCTTGTTGTAAAGACTGAAGTGGTGGTAGACTTTGTGAAGACAAAGGGTAGCAATACCCTCAGCAGTGGCGGTTTTCAAGGTGGGGCATAGAATTACCCCCTTAGTAAGCCCATGGTTGACCATGATCAATAGGGAATCGAAGCCAGCAGTGGTGGTGGGAAGGTCAGTGATCAGATCACAGGAGATCTGTTGAAATGGGCAGGTGGCAGAGGAATGAATGAGGGTGAGCAGAGGTGTGGTGGGGTGCATATTGGCTTTGTTGGCCTGACAAGTGGCACATCCTTCAACATACTTGCATACATAGTGGGCAAGTCCTGGCCACCAGAATTCAGAGGAGATCAATTGATGGGTTTTCAGATAGCTGGGGTGATCAGCAGTCTCATGGTCATGACAATGAAGGAGGACCTTTTGATGAAGGTCAGCAATGGAGACATAGATGTGATCTTTATAAAGAAGGATGCCATCACAGTGTTGCCAGTTGAAGAGACAGGCATGGAGGGACATGGGAACATCATTGGTGATGGACTGGAGAGTTTTAAGGATGAGGGGATCTGACTCAGAGGCATTCTCAATGAGGGAGGCAAGGAAGGAGTTGATGAGTTGAAAAAGCATCAATGAAGGGAGGAGTGTGGTGGTTTCATTGTTAGGATCAGATGAAGGGTAGAGATCAAAGCATTGGAATAGGGCATTAGGGGCAGCAAGGAGTTTGCTGTGAATGTGGCAAAGTTTCAAATCATAGTCTGTGAGGTCGAGAAGCCACCTAGCTTGGCAGCAGTTCAAGTGTTGTGTGGTGCAGAAGTACATGAGGTTCTTGTGGTTGATGAAGACCTGGACAGGGAAGGATGTGCCACAGAGGTATTGATGCTACTCTTTGAGGGCATGGAGGATTGCAAGGAGTTCATGATCATAGATATCAAAGTTGCACTCAGCAGAGAAGAATGAGGAAGACAGGTATGAGCAGAAATGCCAATTACCATTGACATCAGTCTGGAGGAGGACTGCACCAAACGCATACTTGGAGGCATTGGTGGCAATGGTAAAGGGATGAGTGGGGTCAGGTAGTTGGAGGATGGGTTTGGACAGGAATAAGTCCTTCAACTGGAAGAAGGCCATGTTGCACTCTGGTGTCCAGTTTCAAGCAAGGTTCTTCTTGGTGAGATTGAGAAGAGGGCAAGCAACAGAGAAGTAGTTGGAGATGAACTGGCAGTAGAAGTTGATGAAATCCAGGAAGGATCTGACTTCCTTGGGAGTGGCAGGGGTTGGCCAGGATGCAATTCCATCAAGCTTCACAGGCTCCATGGCAATCTGCCCAGGCTTGAAAATAAGGCCAAGATATTCTACTTTGGTAGTGGCAAAAGTGCACTTCTCCAGCTTCAGGTGAAGGTCTAACTCCTTCATACACTCGAGGACTTGGTGGGTG
>JBBPTO010000998.1:0-19714 GCA_038094155.1 Pulveroboletus cf. aberrans | reverse complement strand
GCAGAAGCTATGTGACATCATGCATGCTTACCAAAAGTTTTTTGGCAAGATGCAGTAGAAACAGCAACCTTCATCTATAACAGACAACCAATGCATCATCACAACTAGAAGACCCCTATTGAAATCTTCAAAAGTGTTAACAAGCCAGATGTCTCTTACTTCCGAGTATTCAGATGTAAAGCATTTGTATACATCACTCCAGAACAAAGAAGAGATAAACTCAGTGCCAAAGCTGAAGAAATGACATTTATAGGTTATATACCAAACACCAAAGGCTGGAGATTTTGATCAACAACCAGGAGGAGAGTCTTTGACTCTACTCAAGCTGTATTCAATGAATCAGTGTTCCCTCATTGTCTCAAAGGCCAAGAAGATGGACCAATTCCAATTCCAGTAGAGGCCGAAGAAACAATAGCAAATGACACCCCTATTGATCAAGAAGATCAAGAATCTTGAGAAATACCAGTACAACCTCGAGATCTCGTAGTACCACTACCAATACCAAGAGCAAATGTAAATCCCAGTCAACCACAAGCACCACTAGAAGGCAGTACTAGTGATGAAGACTCCTCAGGAGATTATCCAGACACATCTTCCACTTTGACAACATCACCAACTCCCTCTAAAGTCTCTACTCCAAAGAATATGGATCCACCACCTTCATATTGCTCTTACCTCCCTCTCCTTTTAGACAAGGAAGGAAGTGTCCACCATCAAAAGAAGACATAGACAGACACAAAGCAAAACAGAAACTACTTCCACAAGAAGAAGTAACTGAACCAGAGGAATCTGATTCAATAAGGAAAAGAGACTGGATGCCACCAAGGCAAACTGAAGACGAATGTCTTGTGAGAATCAGAGCATGTCCTCATCAATATCATCCTACAAGGAGAGAATGTGAACAAACCTTTAGACCTCCTCAAGAACCTGTTTGAAGATCCACAAGGATTGCCCAAAGAAGAGTTCAACCAGACTCAGCTTATGGAGCTCTCACTCCTATTGAGATAGAATGACAGGAAATAAGGGCTTCTATGCAACCCCCAATTCAAGAGGATGTACAAATTCAGGAGGAGCAAGCTCAAGAAGAACAAGCTCATGATGAAGAAATGGAAGAACCAACCAATCAAGAAGGGTTAGAACAACTTTATGAATCAATGTCTAGCTTAGTTGCTCAACATTCAATCAAACAAGTGTCAAACTTCAGACAAGTCAGACAAGTCATGTCACAAGGTTGGATAAACGGACTATTGGCAGCAGCAGTAACAGGATCTGCTGATTTAAAAGTGCCAATACACTACAAAGACATCACCAAACTTCCTCAAGAGACGAAATGAAATCTCTACATGACAGGAAAGTCTGGAAGCTTGTAGATTTGCCCAGGGACCATCAACCAGTGAAAGGGAGATGGGTTTTTGCTATTAGAACAGGCAACCATGTCACCGCAAAAAAGGCTTCACACAAATCTTTGGTGTGGACTATGAAGATACCTTTTCACCTGTTACTCAATTTGAAACAGTCAGGTTCCTTCTAGCTCTAGCAGTGATACATGATTGGGAAATATCAGCACTAGATGTCAAAACAGCATTTTTGTATGGAGATCTCAATGAAGAGATCTACATGACACAACCAGAATGCTTCATAGATCCCAGGAATCCCTCAAAAGTCTGTCTATTGAATAAAGCCATATATGGACTAAAGCAAGCCGCACTTCAATGGAACAAGATACTCCATGCTTCTCTTATCAAATTCGGCTATCAAAGGCTATATACTGATACCGGAGTTTACATAAAAAAGAAAGGAAAGATCTTAATCATCATTGTGATATACATTGATGATGCACTTTTCATGGGTAGTGATAAAACACTAGTCCTCAAAGAAAAGGAATGTTTCATGAAGAGATGGGAATGTAAAGATCTTGGAGACGCAAAGGAATACCTATCCATGAGGATAACAAGAGATCGAATCAAGCAAACTCTTATCCTTGATCAAATATCTTATGCTGAAAAGGTTATCAAATGCTTTGGTCAAGAGAACTGCAAAGCAGTTACAACACCTTTACCTTCTGAATATAATCCTATGCCATCAACTCAGGAAAAACCTGATCCCAAGATTCAAAGCCTCTTTCGATCTGTAATAGGATCACTTCTTTTCCTAATGCTTGAAACAAGACCAGACATTGCTTTTGCAGTAATCAAGATGTCACAGTTCTCTGCAAATCCAACAGAAGAGCATTTGCAGAAAGCAATCTGAATAGTTCACTATGTTTCTTCAACAAAGAACCTGTGCATCAAATACTCTGCAAACAGTCCTCAAAATGGTCTTATAGTATACTCTGACACAGACTGGGCTGGAGATGTAGAAACATCAAGATCCACCACTGGATATGCTATATTCCTTGCAAATGGAATAATCTCATGGCTTTCAAGGTGACAAAAATGTGTTAGACTCTCATCCACTGAAGCAGAATACTGTGGAATGACAGAAGTGGCAAAGCAAATAGTCTGGATAAGAATCCCATTTGAAGAACTGGACTTTCCACTCAAGCCAATTTCTTTATGTGTGGACAATCAAGGTGCTATGTTTTTGGAATCAAACCCTGTACAGAAAGGTCACACAAAACATGTTAGAAAGGATTATCACTACATCTGAGAAGCCATCAAGTTCAAAGAAGTTGAACTATTCTATGTTGAAACAACAAAACAATTTACAGATATTTTTACCAAGAATTTGAGAAATGTCAAGTTTCAAAAAAATATAAAGGCCTTGAAACTCATTCCATATCCTTCAAGTATGTAACATTCTAGTGAGGAGGAGTGTTGAGATTCTGTGAATCAAACACTAGGTACTGTGCTCTGTTAATATAGGCAGACCATAGTGGTAATACACTATTCATGTTGTTAAAGAACACAGGTTGATTTCTAGGCTTGACTGACACATTAGTCAAACCTAATTAAAGTGTAAACTTAATTACACTTCAGAATTGACCACATGACAATTTAAATGCAGTCTTTATGATTCAGCTATGCTGTCATCAGTCTGGAGCTTTCCTAGCTCCCCAACTGCTGTGTTGGATTGATCCAAACTCAACTCCACCTATTTGAAATAAGTGAAGCAGTATGACAGATCCTATGATATTATTCTGACATCATCAATCTTATTCTAGCTACATCACACACAAGTACATACAGGTTCCTAGATGTATGTAAAGGCAATAAGTGCATGATGTAATTAAGACTGAGATTTGTTTCCCCTCAAGATCAAGCTTCTAAGAAGCTCACAAGGGTTGATCTCATCAATCTCAACTAACCCAAACTTGGTCAAAAGAACTTTGATCTCTATCTCATTGAGCATCCTCAACTCACCTCTCTCTTCTCTGCCCTGCACAACAGGAGTACTCTTGTACCCTTCTGTTACAACTCATTCAGTGATGGCTGCCCCATTAAAATTACAAACTTGGGAGTAAGAGCTCTGTCTCAAGTTTGACCATCTGGTCACTCAAGAACTTGGAAAGCCTCTTGGCACTGCTAATTTTTGTCCAGGTTATTCATCAAGGGTCCTCAAGATGCTTCAGTTCCTGGCAATGAGTTCAATGGGTTTCTTCAAGAGTGTCTTTACACAATAAAAGAGGATATCAAGCCATGCAACATTTGTAACTGCACCTCAGTTCTAAGAAAGAATTTTCCAAAGATCTGAAATTGAAAGGCCTGACAAGCTGAAGTTCTTCACACCACTTGACTTTGAAACCCTGGAACTCTGTGAGAGACCCTGTCAAAATATAACTTCAGTACAATTCTGAGGGTACTCCACCCTCTTCTCATGCATCCTCCACTCTATTCACCCTGAAGTTGCATTTATCCATTTCAGGAATGTCTCGTCACATCATACCATTTTTCTTTTCCACATTACACAACTTATTTCCTTTCTTTTGAACCATTTCTTCTCATCTCAAGCTATTGCAAATACACTTTGCTTATCCTTGCTTAACTCTGGACCAGTGTTTTCTGGAGTTAGACACACACATATCATTTCGCCCCTTCATTCCATTGTTCCCTTCAACTCAACTCAGTTGTGATTGCTCTCTTGGGCATCAGGCTGAGGTGAGACTCCTTCTATCCATTTACCTATAGTTTTTGTCAGAGTCTGTGTGCTATGGAGGGGCAGGAAGGCCCAGACTACAGACATAAGTGATAGAAGTAGTGAATGTAACTAGAAACTCACCTCAGTTGACACACAGATGGTAGAACAACTGAGGGAGTGAGATGAGAAAATTGGACTAAAATAGTGACAGAGATTGAGTGTATAAACTCCGATGTAACTCCGATATCATGTCCGAAATAGGAAATATAAGGTCCAAAAGGAGAAGAGGACCTTATTGAGTGAAAACACCAACTCCAAGATGTTTTGGAGTGGAGATGGCAGCATTGGTGCACATCGACCTTGGAGGAGGCCAGAGGTCAGAGGAGGTACATTTTGACAGTTTTACTGATAGCTAGTAGTACTGGGTACCTTTGCCCACTCTATAGATCTTGACAGACCCAACATTGTTGAAGACCACTCAAGGGATCTTGAGTAGTTAGCCTTTTTCCTTGGACAAGGGAAGAATCACAGTGTGGCATGGCCTGTCGAGTTCGAAGAAGGTAGAGTTTTCAAAGAGAATGTTGTATTCCCCAGTTTCTGGGTTGAGATTGTGGCATTGGTCATTCTTGAACCACACATGGACAAGGTGGTTGAGTATTGTGCATGGAGATGGAAAACCGATGGTCTTGCCATTCATCAACCTGAGCTTGAAGTCCTCTGCAAACATTCTGGAGGGATACATCAAATACCGTCCGTGTCCGGCTCGAGAGGACGCCCAATTTGCTCCACCAATGCAAATACTATCTGGATGACCGTCGCGCCCATAAGAAAAGTGCCCCCCGTCTCCATCGAGTACCAGCGTGGGCCCTTAACGCATCACATACCCGTAGAACAAGTTGAGGATACACCTGTGAGCCAGTTGCAACGAGTAGTAGAATACAATCATTTTTTTCGCCTCGTCCATCTAGGCTAACGAGTGACTCTCTCTCAGGACCGTGCCCAGATCCTTCTTCACGTATCGACGTAGAATTGGTTTTTCTTTTGATGGACCTGCGCTTTTCGAGGGCCTCATGTCCTTGGTCTTCTTGTACACCTTACGAGAGTAGTCCCCAAGTCATTTGTGCAACAGAAACCATCTGTTCCGTCTCCGTCAAGTCGACAAAATTTCCATTGCACTCCTCCGGGCTTAATGGGAGGGAAGGCCTCGTGGTTTAGCGTGCGTCGAGTCATGTCGTAATCATCCCTGTGTGCGGGGAAGAGCTCCCCTCTCCAGGCTCATTCAAGTCTTCGATAGCACTTCTTGTTTGGCTGGTTGTAGTCGCATGCCGCGCACGCCGACTTATCGACCATACTAGGGTCTGGCTGTAGTCGATTGAACGACGTGATACTATTAGGGTACGTGGCGGCGACGTCGAGATGATGGATCAGTGGTTTGTCCGTCTGTTTTGGATAATCCCGCATGCGTTTGAGAGCAGACTCGATCTGAACCTGTAGTTGGTGACACTCTCCGAAGAGGTGTGGTTCCCCAAAATTTCAGAGCGGAATCGAGACCTGCAATTGACTGTGAAGCAATGGTTAGCATGGACGACATTACGCGTATAGCTCCACGGACCTGGTCGAATTGGGGACGACATTGAAGTCTGTAGGGATACCGCTGCGGCGGAAAACGCTAACTTCCAGTACTTCCTCGCGGCCTCCGAAGTACATTTCTGAAGCGAGCAGATGGCCTTCAGATCTGCGTTCTTGTGCTTGTTGCGCATCAAGTGTACACGGTGCGCTTATACAAGTATTTATAGAGATGTCTGAGTCAACGGGATACATAAAAGGCTGGCATATTCTAGTGGGGATATGCCCCCGAAATAAATAATGGTCTGTGAAGCTGACTCCGTAGGCTATAAAGTCTAATGAATTGTGCATGTTGGAACAAGACCCCCGAAAGAAAACATTGCATGAGTTTTACGACCTTCACAAAATGTAATGGAAAGGGAAATGACAAGAGTCGTCCACTGCAACGATCGAAATGAGAAGGGATGACCCCGACGATGAACGACTGGTCCTTTTAAAGCACCGCAGAAATCACTGCAAAGACATCAACACGCCATGAAACAAGTATGACGCCATCGACGAAAGAGAACTTACGAAATCCCAGAGCGTACCAAACGCAGGAATGCCTAGCGTCTTGCAGCCGTGTTGTATCTCGAGATTGCCCACATAGTTTGAAGTGATGAACACGACTGACTTCAGTTAGCTTGCAGCTTTCGCAAGAGGGAGGTGAAAGATGAAATACAACCTTCAGCTTGCCAGCGCTCGTACGCATCTTTCAACACCTGCATCGTGTCGGGGCGACAACCGCGTGCCTTGCTGTCCCATAGGAGAAGCCGTTCAGGTTCGATATGCTGGTGAATCAGACCGGTGATGGTCGGGCCGAATGTCTTCTCTTGGTCGGAGCCTAGAGCGGGCATTATATCTGCGGCGGACAGATTATCACTAAGGGCTCTTACCAATCCAGATAAGATACCTTCATGGAGATATATCCCCGTGAGACGTCATCATCCACTGCAAAAAACAGCTGCTCACCAGTTAGGCGATTGGATACACGTGGAGAGCGCTGCTCCAAGACCCGTTCCAGTGCAAATGCGAATACCACGTTTATACAGTGTCGACGTGTTGGAGACGCCAGCAAACTAATCCAATTGTTTTGAGCATACGGAGGAGTGCAAGGGCCATAACCCAACCTTGAGCTGACGCGTCCAAATCATTTTCGGAGGGTTATCCACGAGACGTTTGGTGAAATCACCTAGGAGGCAGTTATTTGGAACTCGCAGGACTTGGAATTGCGACCGAGCTTACCTTGCACACCACAAATCAAATAATGATACTTGGCGTGCGTTCCCTCGCTATGGCACACTAAACAGGATTCAAGGGCGCCCAACGTGAAAATCACATACGAGATGATACCGAAAGCGTGGTATTCCCAAACCATGGAGTGGCTGATACGGGCCAGCAAACCCTGTTGCATCCCTCGTTCGAAGCGAAGGACCGCGACCTTCGCAGACGGCTGGTGGAGAAGGTCAGTGCATATGTATATTTTCCCGAATAGTGTTTTGATTCACAAGTTCTATGTCCACTTTAACCTTTCGGGTACAGATCCATGGAAGAACGATACTATGGAGGCATTGTCAGAGAAGGTGAACACACGGTAGGTGGTGGTGATACGGACAGGAAGGTCATGCACACAGTGTACCAGAACGGCTGTTGAAGGACAACACGAACAATGTTGCCATCCCATTGACCATCCGTGTCGTTGTAGATGTTGGTTAGGATAGTATATACCCAAGTCATTACTAGAGACATCCAGCCAAAGAATCGATGATTCCTCTCGAAGACGCTAAGTAATCAATGATCATTCGTCGCCTAAAAAAGCTATCCGAGGGTACGCACTTATGGTGGTTATTACGAACCCAAGGAAAACCGGCGATCATGGTAATCATCAACACGAAACTGGTAATGATGCCGAAGGCCAGAACACAGGGGTCGTAGCCATATGTGACTCTGAGCTGCTTAGTGAACATTAATCCGAGCCAGGCAATGCCTGAGATTGCACACGCGCTATGAATACCACCGAGGTGCTGATGACAAGTTATGAATGCGAAGCACGAAAATCTGGATGGTTCAACACACCTGGAGGGCGGAGGTGCAACCGAGACGGAACCAGAGGGGAGTCCACTTGGCAAAACAAGCATTAACACACCAGTACAAGAGACGCCCAAAGGCTTCGTTGCGCATGAGCACAGCGAAGTTCAAGTTGCCCAAAACCAGACAGCACGGATTGTTAAGGGCGTATGGCCAGGAACCTGATACAGCCAAGGACAAGGATATACAATTCATCATGATGACAACTGTGAAAAACCGCCTAGACAACTTCAGTGAGGGAACGGGAAACATGCGATAGGACTGACTTGTACGAGTTGTACCAAGTAATGAAACGGACATATTTGGAAATCTTCATATTCTGGTTGTTTGAAGGTCGAGGAGTGCGAGTGGTGCCTGCCGAGTTAGAAACTGATAGGAACGAGAACCTGTTGAAAGAGTGCCGGGGGAAGACCTTGTGCTTTCCAGGCGGCTTCTCACTGCTGGAGAGACCAGGGACCTCTAGTCTCCCCTCCTCAGAATCGTTGCAAGCACACCGCGGCATGATAGTCTGACGTGAATGTTGCAGCGACTGAAGCAGATACTGTCAGTGGGAGTCACGAAATTTGTGAAGGCCGCCAAGTCGCAGGTTAATGGCAGCCCACTTTTTGTAGATGCTTGATAGACTTCCTGAGCGGATCAGTTCGTGGGCACTGGTTCCGATATAATCCTAGAGATGTGAGATTCGAAGCGAGGTCAGAAATACTTGTAGCAGTGAACTGAGATCGGATGAGCTTGAGCACTACGAGATGACTTCCAGATGGAATCTGCTAGTAAACGATCACCCATGGACGGAGATGCAGGGAGTCCGGCTACTATGCCAGTGAGATCCATATATCGGGACAACGATACCAGTCACAACCGCATGAAACGCCCACCAAGATTCTCGCGTACGAAATTGGCATGCATTGTGAAGGATCCCACCAAGTGTTCCATGAAGCCTAAATGCTGATGAGGGAAACACAAAGTAGATAAAGCGAGTCTCACTCCTGCAATACAAATTTTGATCCTGCAGACTGAGGGTGATCGAATATCCGAGTCATCGTTGATTCGTGGGACTCAGCAAATCACATTTTACAAGCTTTCAAGCGTGTCCGATTCTGATGCCATCACTCCTGCCACTAGTTTAAGTTGTTTACTAAGGGCCCGGCGGTCAACATCGAATCATCACCACCTTTCGGGTCTTTCAGTGACGAAAGGGTTTGTGTGTGAGATGGCTTGCGACAAGGCGGGCTGGGATTGGCATGGAACGCAAAACGCGTTTGAAGCTCCGTGACGCTGGGGTTGTGTGTGTGTGTGGGAGAGGCGACGAAAGCTCGCGTCTCGAGGGAGTCTAGGCTCATCCGATGACTAAGCGCTGTGTCCTCGGCGCGCCGTAGAACTCCGAGTCCATTGTCACATGCACGAAAATGGCTTGTGGCCATGATGTAGGCGTCTCGCTCGACGCGAGTCGTCTGCGCGAGCACCCAACGTTTGACTCGCGTGCTCGCTGGTTTCGGGTTAGTTCGGCAGACGACAACGGGACGGCAACGCTGCGGTGTCCGTCCGAGTGGAGATACGACGCAGCGACTGCGCTATCCTTCCCAGCATGCGCTTCGACGGATCAAACCACGATCGCAGCAACGCCCATCCCCCCTTTCGTCCCACACCCTACATCCGTGGACATTCTCAACATCACCTACAATCACCACATGGAGCTCAACGCGACGGGTTCTGTAGTCACCTTTGATATCGATTTCAGTCTGCGAGGTCCGTTGTGGCGTCGTGGCGTACTGGCGTTGACCCGTGATTTCCCTTGCATTTTTTTTTCTCATGCAGGTTCTGGAGTCTGGACGGCCTTCAAGGGTGCTCGCGGGATCACTGGCGCCCGCTGTGTCTGCCCAAATTAGTTGTCATGGCTGTGTGTCTTTTGAAGAATGCGGCGAGAGCGCGGTCGGGCGCTATGCGAACGATCTGCCGGTAGCTGTGAACACATCGACGAAACCAAGCGACCGAGTTCTCCGACCCTCGATCCAGGGCCGTCTCCGTGCATGCGGGGTGGCGCAAACCGGGATCACTGTAGCGCTCGGGGATGTCGGTCATCTGCTGTCCTTCGCGCATCGACTTGGACGAACCTCTACGAGGGCCGTCCCTGGATCACTCTTCGACGATCGACCAGGCTGGAGACGCCGGTACGCTCGGGGAAGTCAGGCGTCTTATCTCCTTGCCTGGGACATTGTCGGCCGAATCAGACGAACAACCCTCACAAGAACCCTCGGCTCAGGTTCGCCTATCGGCGTGCTATCAAAGGAGAATCCTTATTGCTCGCGCAAACAGCTATCATGGGTCGTCTGGCGCTTTGTTGACCACTCGGATGAACCGATGCAAAGACTGTACTCGCCTGTCGATGCACGACCAGAACCGACACAGACGGTGGCGGTCGATCGTTCATGCCTGGCGCATGGATCCACGGACGTTACCAACGCAGCACGCTCGAAGCGCCCGAGGAATCTGTCTTGAACGTGATACTCTGGGCGCTGTCCTGCGCCTGCGTAAAGGCGGGAATGAAGACGTGAATGGACTTTTCTGCGTCCTCTGGAATTTCTGGCGCTTTGAATATCGTGGCCCGCGGTTCGAACGATATTGTACGGAAACCCCAGGAAGGACGTTCTGGGGTATGTCGCGAACTGGAATCTATTTTGGACGCTGTCGGTTCGACGGCTGTACCCGACGGGGCTGAACGACCCCCCCCAGTATACTCTGGCGTTGATCTTATTATTGACGATGGCGGGCCGAGTACAACTATGGAAGCAAAAGTGGATGACGGACCATGCGAGCCACCGGTGATCGATAACGGAGCTATGCAAGTTCTAGATCGGCTCTGGGATCGGGCTGGAATGCGGGAACGTCGCAGGCGACGATCAGAATACGTTTTGGTGATATGCAGCAACGGTCGCGTCGCGTGCCAAAGGCAAATGGGTCCGGCTTGCAGCACGGATAAGAGCGTGAGCTTGTACGACGCTGCGGACGAAGACGAAGAGGCATATGGGATCGGCACGATGCCGGGATCTCCGGTGGCACACGAAATCAGGCGAACGCCAAGCATGGGGCATCCATGGGGATGAAGCGACGCGTATGATGACGACGACCATGAAATTGAAGACGACGGTGACAAAGGGACTGGCGACGATTCCTATTGGACACAACAGGTCGACACGAGGCTGTCTGGCGACTCAGGATATTGGCGGACACTGGCGATATGGGTTATCGGTCGTTGCGACATGGCTAATGGAGCAACAGGAGGAAGGAGGTGGTAATTGGTGCGCGTAGCACCAGGACAAGGCAAGCGACACGAGGCGCCAAACGACGGGATTAAGCTGCGGCAGCACTCGTTGCCGCCCCTAAACGTGAACAAGCATAATATTTTCAGGGGGTCTGATCACACCCACGTGAGCAAGTACATCCTACCCTCGGTTCCACGCCAAAACGCTGAACCGACGTGACATCCATTGATCTGACGCAGACAAGAGGGGGAGGATAACGTGGCATGTACGTCGTGCCCCAACGACGTCCTGGCAGTCGATGTCGGATGCTGATGTCGGGTGCGCGACAGGTGACGTCGGATCGACATGCCAGTTTCGGGTTCTTCCCGTTCAAGCGAACGCAGGTGGCATTGGGAGCTGATGTTGCGGCATGGCGACCATTGGATGTACCAGTACATGTCAGATCCGCCGGGGGACGAGGTGACTCAGACTGCAGCGTGGCGGGACGGGAGGTCCGCCGTGCGGGTCGGGGGTGCGACTGGAGATGAGCTTCAAGCCGTGTGGACGTCGCCCGATGGCCTGGACGCTCCTGTGCCGTGGAGGGAAAGGTATGAGAAGGCCCAGCATCGAGGTGGTCGGTGCCTATCCATCGACGGGCGATGACCCAGGGTTGAGCGTCTTGCGCTATTTTGCATCGATTTGTATGCATGAAATGGAAAGAATTTCGCTGACACGATGGGGATGTCATCACGCTGCAATCTACGTATGCGACTGATAAACCAGACTCTGACAACCTTTTAGTTAGATACAGACTAGAAAAATAGCGTATATGGTCGGATCGCATGCAGGTTCGAAGAGATGTGAGACAGATATTTAGGACGGATGCGTCAATACCTTTGGATCAATGGACATCCCAGCAATCTGTCCGTCGGCGTTCTGAATTTCGACCTCGATCGCCTGCGATGGATCTACAGATGACTCGTTAGCCACCTCTTCATCCTTGACCTTGTCGAGATGCATGACCTGCACGAACCATCTCACTCCCTCGTCCCATCCCGCCAACTCGACCTCTGCGAGCGGCGATCTCCTAGCGTCGTCTTTGATGTTGATCATCGCAATGCCGGGTCCTTAGGGTTCTGCACGAATATGGGTTGTACCGCGGTGTTTGGTAAACGGGTATCGCGGATACGGGTACGCCGTTGACTAGCTGGATCCGCGTGTATACCGGGCACTTTCATCGCGGGTTGATTGTTCTACGGGTGTGGTAAGGGACTTGGGGGCGTCCAGTGGCCTGAGGTGCCCGCTCAAAGCTTGTTACTGGGATACTCGGCACCATTGTCTCTTCAATCCCTAACCAATAATGAATCAGCATTGGCTCCGCAAGCTTAAAGGGCTGCGTGACGAGAGGTTCCATTTTTGTACCTTCGAATAAACATTGTCGCCGGAATACTGAGCACCAGATCCCCGACCGATGAAACGGCATCCGCCGCCGGACGGCTCTACCATCATCTAACCGTTTTGTTTAGTTAATACTTCTTCATCGCGGCTCAGATTTGAGTGCTTCTGGGAGTGTAATTGGGAGCAGGACTGGATTGATGTTGCCGAGGAGCTGGTTCGCGCAGAGTTTATTACCAACTGCCAGCGGCGTGAAAAAACGCCCGAACCAACTAATGTTGCACGCAAGGACAATGAAGTAAGTCATCAACTGGGGACAATTTGCATACGTGCTTACAGAATCGGAGAAGGACAGTGACTTTGCCGATTATGCCATCGGAAGCTCAGCTGCTCAGGCTCCAGGTCTCTGTGAACTGAATGGGTACCTCCGTCTCCCAACCGCGAAGACCAGCGACCCCCTCATTTGGTGGCATAGCAATCGCCGCACACTGCACAGAATGGCACTCGACTTTCTTTCTGTTCCAGGTTTGGATCATGTCTCCATTTCGCGCTACGGCACTCATTTCTCTGTTAGCTACTTCAACTGCAGTTGAACGAGTATTCCCCCAAGGGAGACAACCACTTCACTTCACTCGAAGCTTGTTGTCGCCATCAACCATTTGTGCTTTCCTTTGCGTCGGTGGCTGTGGGAGATGTAACTTACTCTTTATGAAGGATTTTTTAGTGACCGTGAAGTCAGGAAAGAGGAAGCGGGATGATGCGGACAGATAGGTTGGAAAGGACGAGAATTCTGGGGATAAATAGATTGTAGTATCATCGTTTACACTAAGTGTTTTTGGCCGGATCAGCCATCGTCTAAGGTGTTGCCTGTGGTGTTATCGACCACCGCGGTGTTTTCGAAACACCGTCACGATGACGGGTCTGTGTTCGCAGGTACGGGTACGGTGTTGGCTTTTCATGCCACGGTGTTACCCGCGCGGAATTGTAGTTCAAGGGCGATTCGAGTTCGGACACTAATTCGAGAGCGGATTAAGACGAGCTGCAATGGGCTAGGTCTTACGGTTACATCGGCTTTGAAAACACACAGAGCTACAATTCATGATGCGACAAACGTACCCGCTACTAGATCTCCCGTCGCCACCTTCCCACCGAGACCATCGGCCTCTCAATCTCTGTTCGACGGAGGGAGAGGAAGCAGGTCACCAACCTAACCCAAACCAACAGAAGAAACTCACCGATGGGCGACCGCCACCGATAGACCAGTTCACTAACTCGCGACTCCCTCCCTTTTCCCCGTGCCATATCAACCTCGCTCTCCGTCAACACTGCCCCAAGCTCGACGTCCCCAGCGCAGTTCAGCCGATTCGGTTTGAACCCCATCGATCCCAACTCCAACTCCCGGTCCGCCGTCGATAGTGGTACATTAAATTTGCCCGTCACCTCGTGACTCGGACTCTGCGTGTGAGACACCGTTTTGTACGTCGGCAACATCCCGCACTTGCCTAAATCCGCACCCGCAGCCGGTGGACATGCGCGGGTACCAAACCCGAAGTCCGCGTTTAGGTTGTGGAAACTTAGACTTGGCGCCGCATGTGACCCCGGGCCGTCCATCGTCAGTTTGTCCAGGTCTGTCTTGGACGGCGCCACGCTGATGTACGACGTCATGTCACTCTCCAGATCTGTTACCGCATTCGTCGGCAACGTCCGGAATTGCCCTCGTCCAGATCTACTCCGCGCCCGTCGTTGCACCTTTGCAGCCATCTCGCCCTTGACGGAACGCGGGAAAAATATCTGCCACATCATGACTTTCAAGCGATCGGTGCGACATTCAGGAACGACACTCACGACGAGCGTGATCCCGGACGAGATGATACATCCTATCGCGCCTACGATGGCCAAGAAGTCTTTTCCGATCACGTCATCAGCGGGACCCCAGTTCTGATCGGTGCGATAGGAACAATTCTTACCAGTGACAAACCTGCCAGAGTGTACGATCGGGATCAGACATCAGTATACCACTGCCAGCTTGGACGCACGAACATTTTGTCGTTGATATGCTGATGCGGCTGAACGCCGTCGATTCCCAGGATAATGAAGGGAACAGCAAACAGAAATCGAAACACGATGCGGATGGACTACATGCCTGGGTCAGGACGATCGGGAGGGCTGGGAGGCAACAACAAGAAATGACTGACATTGAGTTCGTGAAATGTGGTTAACCGGACTAGAGTGCCTGCCTCGACATCGTGATCTTTCTGATCGAAACACGTCAATCACATGACAACGTTGCGATAGAAGACGCTGGCCATACGAGACTGGAAAGAAAGGCAGGAAACGTCCACAGCACCGGCAGGAACCATATCGTGAGGCAGAAGTCGACCAGACCGCCGGTCAAAAGGGTGTATGCCTCACACTGCAGTCGCGAAATCAGAGTATCACACAAAAGTAAGCCCGCTGACTGACCTTGTCCACATTACTACGGGTGAAGATGGTAATCAAAGGCATTGCCACAACGGAGACACAGGAGCCGACAGCCCAGGTCTTGAAGTAAGAACTTTGGAACCAGTCTTCATGTATAGAGCCTTTGACGAGGAACAGCCAAAAGCACAACTCTGCAGTACAGGATCAGTCATCGATAGATAAGATAGAGCATCAGTGATGGAGTGTGAACACGTGTACCTTCCAAATGCGTGACACTGCCAGATGGTGCTCGATCAATGTCATCGCTCAAAGTTTGATGAGATGATGCGCTCACATTTCAAGTCCCCACGCAAAGGAGAAGGACAGATAAAGCGGAAGAATGGCATCCTGCGCAGACTGACTCCACGCTTCGTAGGGCATCGGAATGACTCGGTGGGCTTCGTCAGGCAGGTGCCAGCGAGTGTTGAGCGCGAGCGTACCTTCAATGCCGGATGTCACGGAAAAGCCGTAAGTAGATTTTATGATCGCGAAACCAACGGTATACACGATGATGAGCGGCACGCTCAAGAGGTATGAATACTATATACTCTGTGGGATGGGTCACGGCCCAACGAGGACTCAGCGGACACACCGTCATGACACGCTTAAACCCCCCCGAATGCGGACCGTAATTCCATCTGTAGCCGTCTGGCACCATACCATCGACGGGGTGGACGGTACTCACCTGAGACATCTGAAGCGGTCAAAGGCCCAAAGGTGGTAAATTAGAAAGGTCCCTAGCTAAAAGACATCAGCTCGCGGTGTGATGAATGATGGACGCGCGCACCATCACGGCTAGGGTCGCCCAGACGATGTTGACTGTGGGGGAGATGTGCGCCATGCATCGAAGACGCACAGAGAAGTGCGGCTATAGAGAGATAAGGTGAAGGTACTAATATAGGTTTCCTGTAATCATGTCCCGTGCACATGGCAGCGACTGGCTGGGAAACAAGAAGGCGACGCCACGGGCACGATCGAATAGGTATCTGTATCCGTTATAATTTACGTGGTAAAACGACCCGAACCGACCTGCCGGCGAATAGGCGTGCTCAATTCTTAGGTCAGTTCACCAAGTCAGGTCAGTGCGACTTAGCCGAAGTAAGCGAGAGACCGTTGGAGCGGTAGAAGTTACGAGATGAGCAAAGCCAAAAACGGTTTGGTCCCCGACTACGCAGCCGCCGCAGGCCGGGACAAAGTAACATTTTGTCGCGCCGCTGCCGCCGTCTTCGTCATCGCGTCGTCGTGACGCAGCCGCTGCAGCGGTCTTTCGAGTCGCCATTGCATCATTGTGACGCGTCTGCGGCGTCGCAACGAAGACGGTGGTGGTGAACATGACAACAGGGGCTTCATGACGAAGACCGCGGCAGCAGGCAACAATGAAGACGACGCCAGTCGCGCTGGTAACTTGGATGTTGGTCGAAAATGGAGTGTACAGAGGGATTCAATCAATAGGGAACAAATCAACGAGTATCTGTAAGCGTCGCTGGTGTCCAACCTCCTTTAACTAATCATCTGTCTCCCAATCAGGCCGTATTATATCATTATTGTGCTCTATGTGAATTTGTCCATGTGATGGGAGGTCCACATCAATCCTAGACTCAAAGGGATCATTGTCAGTATGAGTCGGATCAAAGAAAGGAATGCAATCTGGGATATCTCCAAGATCAATGCAAATGTTGTGGAGTGTAAATAATGCTTCCACAAGACAATAAATGTCTTGAATGTCTTGTTCAGGTGGTAGATCCTTTAGGGCTGGAAAATGACCTTTGAGCATTCCAAATACATATTCAATGTAAATTCATATTGATGAGAGTTGCTTATTGAATTTGTGGTATCACACTTTCTCATGTGGGGGTTGATGATTGACCTTAGATTCTGTGAATGGTTGAAGAACATATGGTGAAGAGGGATATCCTGTAACAAACATATTCAGTTTGAATAATCAAAAAATTGCTTAATATTTTACCTTTGTCAATCAAAACCTGTGCATTATCAGGAAAACATTCATGACAATGTCACCAAATATGTGATTTTTTCCAAATCATAGCATTCATCACAGATCCTGGCCAGCCTAAATCAAAGGAAACAAATTGCCATTCATGATCAACAATTGCCTGAACATTAATCTTTAGCAGTGAAAATATATCCTGAAAAGAGTGAAATAAACTAGAAATCATACTGCAGGAAAATTTTTATAACATAGATAAGTATATCCATCCTTTACAGGCATTTGTGTTGTTGAAAGTTGGTATTTGATTTCTGTACTTCATTACATGATCAAGGTTCTAGATCATGATTATATGATTATTGATCTTTTCCACTCTCATATTGTTTCATCATTCACTATGGTAATGAGATACTTATGCCATTGGCTGGTATCTATATCCTACTGATAATTTCAGTTCTATAGTCATGTTTTATAACTCATACCTATCCTGATACAATAGAGATCTATACAGAAACAAACAGTCCTGTAATGTATTTAGGGAGAACTCCCTCATGGTCACTCTTCAGTTCTTTCAATAACTCAGATAGTCAAGTTGAGTTTCCTCCTCTCTGTCTTACTCTAAAACCCTCTATCTTGCAATACTCTGTTTACCCTTGGTGAGTTCTTCCACCAAGGTCCATAACCTTTCCTCTCCCTATCAGTCCCTTGACTGATAGGACCATCCACTACCTTGAAGGATGAGTCAAAGGGATTTTTGCATCTCTTTAGGTTATGAGCCCCACCTAAAGGTACCTGAATGTACTTTGTGCACATTCCTGTTGCATACCTTTGGTGCTATGGACAAATGTATTGCTGCAGGTTTCTCCAGGATATTTCTTATCCTTGAAAATGCCATGCACATGATGCTAAACCATCTCATTGCCTATAGCTTTGGAGGCTCTTTCTTAATAGGAGGGTACAAGGGTACTCCTATTGCACAGGGCAGAGAAGAGAGAGGTGAGTTGAGGATGCTCACTGAGATAGAGACTAAAGTTCTTGTGACCAAGTTTGGGTTAGGTGAGATTAATGAGATCAACCCTTGTAGAGCTTCTTAGAAGCTTGATCTTGAGGGGAAATGAATCTCATTATTAATTACATCATGCTTATTGTCTTTAAATACATCTAGGAATGTGTATGTACTTGTATGTAGATCATCATATGGTCGATCCTATAGTGTAATTGAGATTACACTTTTAATTACATTGGACTGATGTGACAGTCAAGCCTTAATACTTGACCTAAGTCTTTAGTAACATGAATAGTGTATTAGCACTATGGTCTGCCTGTATTAACAGAGCACAGGACCTAGTGTTTGATTCACAGAATCTCAACACAACTCCTCACCAGAATGTTATATACTTTGAGAATATGGAATGAGCTTCAAAGCCTTTATGTTTTCTTGAAACTTAACATTTCCCAGATTCTTTGTAAAGATATCTGTGAATTGTTTTGTTGTTTTGACATAGAATAATTCAACTTCTTTGAACTTAATGGCTTTTCGGATGTAGTGGTCATCCTTTCTGACATGTTTTGTGCAACCTTCCTGTACATGGTTTGATGCTAGAAACATTGCACCTTGATTGTCCACACACAGAGGGATTGGCTTGAGTGGAAAGCCTAGTTCTTCAAATAGGATTCACATCCAGACTATTTGCTTTGCCACTTCTGTCATTCCATAGTATTCTGCTTTGGTGGACAAGAGTCTAACATGTTTTTGTCGCCTTGAGAGCCATGAGATCATTCCATTTGCAAGGAATATAGCATAACCAGTGGTGGATCTTGACATTTCTTGGGTGTGCTCACTGGAGCTTTATTGCAAGCTTTGTCCCATGGTTTGAGATTGCCATCTATTTTGTTGTTGTGGCCCTTTCTGGAAAGGATTTGTTCTATTTGCAGTTGCATTTGATGCTTTTGCAATGACTTTGGCATGTCCTTTTGAAGGACCTTGTGTTCCTTGCACTTTTTTGAGATTGATCTCTGCAAAGACAGCATTGTGGATGTGATCTTGGGTAAGATTGCCTATGTTGGTAGATTGTGTCAGGTTTGACACAAGGTGATTGAGGTGTTTTGGTAGTCGAACAATGCAATGCATGGCTTGAGCAGATTCAGCTTGATTGTCTCCTGCAAGTTCAAGCTTATTGAAGAGTGTTCAGACATGAATCATGTCCTTGGTGAATTGTTTGACACTGTTAGTTCTGATCTTGACATTGTTGAGGTCCATTTGAAGGCTGAACTGTGCTGATATTCCAGATGCTTGATAGAGATTCTGTAGAGTGATCCAGATGTCACGGGTCTTGGAGTTAGTGATGTCATTAGCATCAGCTCCAATGCCACCAATGATATAGTGTATATCATAGGTTAAGAGTCTTGCAGAGATGTTAGTGTCTACAGACATGCAAATGTTTCCATAGACTCTGTCATCAAGCAAACACCAGTTTGCTCTGCTTGCTGAAACAGTGCTGATCCAGGTACATGTTCCATCAGCAAGTCCCCAAAGGTTGTAAGCCTTAAGAAAGTTCTTCATTCCTTCTCTCCATTCCAGGTAGTTATTGTAACCATTATAACAGGAATGTGACCCAAAAGAGTTCCATCAGTTTGAAGGGTTGTAGGATCAGTGGGAAGTTGAGCTATTTTAATTTTGGCTAAGAAGAACAATGTCAGTAAAACATTGATCAAAAACATCATTAAACATGTAATAATCAAAAATAGCCTGAAAGTCTGGTCTTCCATCATTGATCTTCAATTGGTGTTAACTAATCTTCCTGGTGTTCTGATTTGATCCATTATATTCATATGTGGTTCATCTTCAGTTAGATCCTGTGTTTCAGATTCCTGAGTTGCATTGTGTGGATAGAGCAGATGC
>JBBPTO010000997.1:0-19716 GCA_038094155.1 Pulveroboletus cf. aberrans | reverse complement strand
AGTAGAGGCTGAAGAAATGATAGCAAATGACGCCTCTATTGATCAAGAATCTCAAGAAATACTGGTACAACCTCAAGATCTGATAGTACCTCTACCAATACCAAGAGCAAATTTAAATCCTAATCAACCACAAGCACCACTAGAATGTAATACTAGTGATGAAGACTCCTCAGAAGATCATTCAGACACATCATCTTCCACTTTCTCAAACACATCACCAACTCTAAAAAAGTCTCTACTCCAAAGAAGATGGAACAACCACCACTTTCATATCACTCTGTACCTTCCTCTTCGTTCAAACAAAGTATCTGCTGTCAAAAGAAGATGCAGACAGATACAAAGTGAAATAAAAATTACTTCCACAACAAGAAGTAACTGAATCAGAGGAATGTGATTCAATAAGGAAAAGAGACTGGATGCCACCAAGGCAAACTGAAGATGAATCTCTTGTGAGATTCAGAGCACATTCTCATCAATATCATCTCACTAGAAGAGAATGTAAACAAAATTTCAGACTTCCTCAAGAACCTGTTTAAAGATCCACAAGGATAGCCCAAAGAAGAATCCAACCATATTCTGCTTATGAAGATCTCACTCCCATAGAGATAGAATGACAGAAAACTAGGGCTTCAATGCAAATACCTATTCAAGAGGATATACAAATTCAGGAGAAGCAAGTTTGAGAAGAACAAGCTCTTGATGAAGAAATGAAAGAACCAACCAATTAAGAAGGATTAGAACAACTGTATTAATCAATGTCCAGCTTAGTTGCTTGACATTCAGTCAAACAAGTTTCAAACTTCAGACAAGATGGACAGGTCATATCACAAGGTTGGATAAATGGACTATTGGCAGCAGCAGTAACAGGATCTGCTGACTGGAAAGTGCCAATATACTACAAAGACATCACCAAGCTACCACAGGAACAACAGAAAGCATGGAAGACCGCATGTGAAGATGAAATGAAATCTCTACATGACAGGAAATTCTGAAATCTTGTAGATTTGCCCAGAGACTGTCAACCAGTGAAAGGGAGATTGGTTTTTGCTATCAGAACAGGCAACCATGTCAAAGCAAGATATGCTACAAAATGCTTTACACAAATCTTTGGTGTGGACTATGAAGACATTTTATCACCTGTCACTCTATTTGAGACAGTCAAAGATCTTGATGAAGAGATCTACATGACACAACTAGAAGGCTTCATAAATCCAAGGAGTCCCTCAGAAGTCTGTCTATTAAATGAAGCCATATACAGTGACTCCAAAAACTGTTGCAATGTTTGCTATGTTTAGAGTGTATGCAGTGTACTGGCTATATCCGTGGGAATTTCGCTTAGCATTGGTGAGACCGAATATATAAATAATCCCTGGCTACGTAACGGTCCACGGATCACGTGATTTGGTTTGGTGGGTCTGGAGATATGTCCATTACAAAACAGCAATACCATTGCAACGGTTTTTTCACTTTTGTGCTGATGCATATAATCTCCATTAAATGACATGATATTTGGCTTTCTTTGGTCATACAAACAAATATATAGATATAATCATTGTTTCTGAGTTTAAATATATTCACACTCCTCTTTATTCATAATCACTATTATCATATATGGTATCTTTACTACCCAGAAGAATTTTATTCTCTCTATGCTTGATGCTGGTTACTCTGCTTGCTTTTACTGTTGTAGACTGCTCTACTATATTCAGACTTCGAAAAAATGAGCTTTTTGAGCTTTTAAAGTCTTGTGAAGGTCACCTACTGACACTTTTCCCTATTAATATTCAACATACTATGTATTTGATTAGCTTTTGCAAGGCCAATAATGCTATTTAGGATACCCAAACCATTTCTAATATCATCAGAAAACCCCTCCCTATCAACATAGTCCTTCATCACATGAAAAAGTCTAGTATAAAGGCTGTAGTAATCAAGCAATGTGCTCTTCTTTCTATGAAACATTACAAAGCTTACTTGAATTTTGTTTATATGCATTAAAACTGCACTTGAAGGAGATTATATGGTTGTAAGGAATTTAAATCAATTATATGGTGTTAGGTGGGTGCAATTGGGGCCAGAAAATGGCAGAAAAATGGCTTAATGATAGGTTACCAGATAGAATTGTCAAGTATGGGACAGGTTTCTTGATTACCACAGTCTTTATACTAGACTTTTTCATGTGATGAAGGACTATGTTGATAGGGAGGGGTTTTCTGATGATATTAGAAATGGTTTGGGTATCCTAAATAGCATTATTGGCCTTGCAAAGGCTAATCAAATACATAGTATGTTGAATATTAATAGGAAAAAGTGTCAGTAGGTGGCCTTCACAAGACTTTAAAAGCTCAAAAAGCTCATTTTTTCCAAGTCTGAATATAGTAGAGCAGTCTACAACAGTAGAAGAAAGCAGAGTGACCAGCATCAAGCATAGAGAGAATAAAATTCTTCTGGGTAGTAAAGATACCATATATGATAATAGTGACTACAAATAAAGAGGAGTGTGAATATATTTAAACTCAGAAACAATGATTATATGTATATCTTTGTTTGTATGAAAGAAAGCCAAATATCATGTCATTTAATGGAGATTATATGCATCAGCACAAAAGTGAAAAAACCATTGCAATGGTATTGCTGTTTTGTAATGGACATATCTCCAGACCCACCAAACAAAATCACGTGATCCGTGGACCGTTACGTAGCCAGGGGTTATTTCTATATTCGGTCTCACCAATGCTAAGCGACATTCCCACGGATATAGCCAGTACACTGCATACACTCTAAACATAGCAAACATTGCAACAGTTTTTGGAGTCACTGTATGTTTTAAGCATGAGATACATTATAGATCTAATGACTAAGAGGTAAGATACTTCCTTTCCATTTATGGTGCACTTCAGAACAACAGAGTTGTTGTTTGGAACAATGGCAGACAGAGAGGTTCCATGTGCCATGGATGTCCAGACTGGGTTGGAGTTGGACATGCTTCATAGCAGGACTTCTCAAGCATTGTAAGGAGCTGTTGCTCCTTAGGTTGATCTCCAGTTCATCTATGTCTTTTTGACTTTCTCTAGGTTGTTGTTGAGTTCATTCAAGTATCTGTGTCCAATCTGTGCTCTATTCATATTCAATCTTCTCAGTCAGAGCACTTAATAGGTGTTGAGATTCTGTGAATTGAACACTAGATCTGGTACTCTGTTAATACAGGCAGACCATAATGTTAATATAGTATTCATGTTACTAAATAAACAGGTTGAGCATTAGCTGTGACTGAGAAATGGGTCAGTCACAACTAATGAAAGTGAAATGTAATTACACTACTCAAAGGATTGTCTAAATGACAGTCTAGATGAAGTATATAGCTATTTTGGAGGAGTTCTTGGTGTCATTATCCTGTTGAAAGATAATGTCTCCCTCACAAATACCAGAGTTTTCCATGCTATGAAGCATATTACACTTCAAAATGGAGACATACTGCTCAGCATTCATCTTGCCCTCCATCCCTGCCAAGATGCCAATACCATTCCACCCCATACATTCCAAAACCATCAAGGAATCTCCTTCAAACTGTACCATTCCCTATACCTTCCTGTCCTGCAAAGGCTTATCTGCCATTTTCCATACATACTTCCTTCCATCTGATCCAATCCTGTTAAGCTTGGTTTCATCTAACCAAATAACCCTAGTCTAGTCCTCTACAGTGCAGTTTTGATACTTAAGAGCAAAGGCTAACCTCTGTTTTCTATGTTTGACAGATAGAAAAGGCTTTTTCTTCTTGACCACAGCCTTCAAGGAAGTAGACTTGAGGACATTGTGAACAGTTTGGGATAAGATAGGAGAGGAGAGGGCAGAACTGATGAGATGGGTTGCTTGAACAGTATTTTTCACTTTCCCAGTGGCAATACTAGAAATAATCCTTCTCTTATCAGTAGAGGAAACCTTGAAAGAACACCCTAACTTGATGTTTTCCTTCTCTAAAAGGTATTATTTAATTACTATGACCACAGTAGACTTTTACAACCCAGTTTGAGAGGAGATCTGATGAATATAGAGACCAGATTCAACAAGGGAGAGAATATTAGCTTTAATAGAGGTAGGAATGGACTTTATGATGATATTGATTATCTGAGTGGGATAAGTATTATTTATACACCTTAGAATTACATACCATTCAGGGTCAAGGCATAGCATCCATCAGAAGCTGTCATATTCTTATGTTATTTACCAGATAATGAATTGCAGCATGATGCTCAAATAAGTGTTCCAGTGACATGTTATTTTAAAATAACTGTAACTCAGTGGCATAACAACCGAATCACATGATCCAAGTGGGGTTAGGAAGTATGGAGCAAGTACTACCTTCGCTTCTGCAAGTGTTTGGCCTTGTTTGGTTTTATTCACTGGCAATTAACCAATCTCTTCAAAATGCACCAACATTGGGACACTTTTTTGAGCCACTGTAGATATAAAATGACTGGATACAGACCTAAGGAGCAATGGCTCCTTACAATGTTCAGTTTAAGATTGTCTGTTTGTGACTCTATTATGGCAACTCTGTGAACAACATGTAGAAAATTTCATATCTGACCCACTGAGGAGTAGATTTGGCAGAAATATCATATCCATTGTGACATCATGCTGCTGCCATGACTCTTGCCCTGCAGCCTTCATGGCATCATCCACCTTGCTTTTGTGCCTTCATGCCCACATCCCTTACACAACTACCTCACCTAGCTCACCATCCCACACACTCCTGTTGTAAGGAGCCATTGCTTCTTAGGTCCATATCCAGTCATTCTATGCCTACTTGACTTTCACTAGGTCATCGTCGAGTCATCAAGCATCTGTGTCCATCCATGTTCAATCCAGTTCCAGTCTGCTGTAGGAAACTGGAGTTCCCTACAGTGACATCCGGAGTTTTCCCACAGTCTGATAGCCTCTATCCTGTGCTCCAGGCAAACCCGAGACCATTCCACTGCCATTCATCCCAATCCGAGTCAAGCTAGTTGAAGTCTGAAGGTCAGTTTTCAATCCGATAGTCTGGACCCAAGTTCCCGCACACCAGACCCGGTGTTCCTGTGTTCCGGGTTTGGTCGGATTTTTGTTCTTTTCATGTTTCCTTTACTGTACTTCGTTCGGGTATGCCCGGATTAGACATTTGTACCTAGGAATTAGTTCCTAGACAGTGTGTAAGTAACCACCACCATTCCTAAGCATCTAAGTCCGGTTTCCTAAGCCTTTCCCTACTTTTCCCTTCAAGTTTCCCTCAAGTCCAGCAACCAAAGTTGGTTTCCTAGCCCTACCAAATGGGGGGAAGTCAGACTCGAGTTTTCCAGTGTCCTGTAGACAACCAGTTAGCCATCCTTTTAGTCCTCTTTCCTTCTCTTTGCAATCTCCTGGGTCGAGATCTACACTCACACCCCTATTTCTTGCTGAGGACTACACTCTGGAGTCCTTTTGCTATTTTACACTGCTCTACTCATATGTATCCATTTCTCTGTATCTGTTTCTTTTCGATCTGGTCCATCTACCGGATAGTTTTCTACTTTACTTATAGTGTACCGGATGCTATGTACTGGACACTCAGCATTGTGATCTGGTTACTGGATTCATGTCAGATGTTCCTTCTTTATGTTTATTTAGAGTCTCGGATATGCCCAGACTATAAAAGTTGTGTTTTGCACACAGTGCTGGACTATCTAATCAATCATCTATCACTCACTCAGAGTGGGAGTCTTCTGTCCTCATTAATCCAGTCATATCTGGATCTCTTTTCTCTGCTCTTTCTCTCTTGATCCTAGAAGAATCAAGTCCTGTGCTCATCAGCTGTGTCTGAAGCATTAGGAGCTCTTCTAGATTAACTACAAAGGTGTCCTGTAAGCCCTGCAGTTGCATTTCCTTGATTCTCTACCTGCAATTCCCCTGGGACGAATCAATTGTTCCTTCACTTTCTTTCTTTGTGTTACTGACCTGCTAGTTTCCCATCCAGAGACCTACAGCAGTCTAGGTCAGTCAACCTCTCTTCACCATGTGTCCTCACACTACCAACTTCACCAAAGCCTTTCCTCTCATCTACCTCACTGTCTTTGTCTTACCTTCTCTCTTGTACTCTTGCCATCGTGTGGTCATTAGTATGTCCCACTTTGCACTTTGCTGTTGCTGTCTTGCCCTCTTTTTAAATTCTTGCTATTATACCATTGTCCACTTTATTATGCCATCACTTACCTTGCTTGCTTGCCCTTGCCAATATGCATGAATTCACCCTCTTCCCATAATTGTCAGGACGGTCTATGTGTGGTATGTCACACTACTCCTCAGGTTCTATTTCAGTTCTATTGCATGCCATTTCCCCCCCCCCCCCCTTTCCCTGACATTTCATCATCTATTATAGGTATCATTCTTGTTCTTTGCATGCACCTGTATCTAATATGTTTTGTCTATTCTAACATCTGACATACTGCTTTGGTGCCTACAGGACAGGCTATGAGTGCCATGTGCACTGGTGAATCTGACACACCTTTATGGCATCCACCTCAACCTTCACCCTTCCACCTTCATGCTCTCATCCAACTTCCAACTTCCATGCTCATCCTTGCCTTCTCTCTGTCACACCATCATTCTCCACCCCTCTTTCTGGCATGCCACCAATGTCACAGTATTACAGCAACAATGTTGATGACACAATGGTCACCACAGTGTGATCATTGTGTTATCATCATCATTATCATAATCCAAGTCTTGTCATGCCATATGTCACATTACAGCTGGATATTACTACTATGGGTTATGAGTGATTAGGGTACTGCAAACAACACAACTATTGGTGAGAATGACACAATGAGATAACTACCCAGAGAAAGAGGCATTAAGAAGATGTGCAGATTGGTGTAGCAGGTAGCTGAGGAAATTGGTTAGTTAAATTAGATGGTGAGATAGGTGACAAATGGTAAACCAATAGGCAAAGGGGCTGATGGAGTGTATCAACAGGTCAAAGAAAGGTACATAGATGGGATGGGCCAACCAGTGATACAGAAGACAAAGAGAGGATCAGCTACCTGGTAAATGGTGAATGTCAAAGTATAACTCTGGTACAACTCCAGTACAACTCTAAGGATACTCTGCTCTCTTTTCATATGTCCTCTGCTCTATTTGCTCTGGAGTTGCATATATTCATTTCAGGAAAATGTCTCATTGCATCATATCATTTCTTTACATATTGTATGACTTCTGAAAGTTGTACAACTCTTTTCTTTTCTTTTGAACCATTCCTTTCTCATCTTGAGCTATCCCAAATATGTTTCACTTACTCATGCATAACTCCGGACCAGAGTTAGACATGCATATATCATTTCACTATTTAATCACTTCATTCTTCTCAACCCACCTCAGTTGTGATTGCTCTCTTGAGCATCTGGCTGAGGTGATATTGTTTCTGTACATTTATCTATAGTTGTACTGATAGGTAGTAGTACTGGGTATCTCTGCCCACACTACAGATATTGACTGGTTATGAGCCCTGCTAGTGCACACTAGCAAACTTACCATCAAAACACACAACTCTGTTCTCACTCACAGAACACCATCACTGCTTCAACATAACCAGGTTCATCTCCAATGTCCAAGTTCAACTCTGGAAACACCACTACCTGTTCCCTTCTCATGGATCCCATGAACTTTCAAATATAGAAGCTTCACATCACCTAAAAGCTCCAGCATGAGAAGGTTCTCAGAGTGACCCTCAGAACTGACATATGCCCTTTCATGTCTTCTCCTCTGGCTCTTAGCACCAGCTCTACCAGTGGAAAAGAATCTCTGGCTCTGGCCATCTCCAGAGCCAGAGTAATCTTCTTCACTAAAGATGTCTGAAAATGGACAGAACATAATGAAAAGGTGCAAGGTATCATTCAGGACCACATCCATGATGTGCTCTTGATCAAAACCACTCACCACACCATGGCCAAAGCATTATTCAACCACCTTGTCACACTCCATGAGACCTCCAACCTCACCTCCATCTTTTATTCATTTCAATAACTTCTTTTCTCCAAATGGGACAGAAAGTCTGATGTCTCTGACCACATCACCTCTCTCTGGTATAAGGAGCCATTGCTTCTTAGGTCCATATTTGGTCATTCTATGTCTATTTGACTTTCACTAGGTTGTCATTGAGTCATCAAGCATTCATGTCAATCTGTGTCCAATCTGGTTCCAGTCCACCCTACTCATATGTACCCAGTTCTTTGTATCCATTTCTTTTCAATCCAGTCTGTCTACCAAATTGCTTTCTACTGTATGTATAGTGTACCAAATGCTCTGTATTGTGATCCAGTTACTGAATTCATGTCAGATGCTTCCTTCTTTATGTTTATTTAGAGTCTCAGGTGTGCCCAGACTATAAAAGTTGTGTTTCACATACAGCACACAAGGAATCTATCATCTATCATTCACTCAGTTCGAGTCTGAGTCTTCTGTCCTCATAACTCCAGTCATATCTGGATTTTTTTCCCTTCTCTCTTGATCCTAGAAGAATGAAGTCCTGTTGCCAGTCAGCCATGTCTGAGTTATTCAGGAGCTCAATTAGATCATCTATCAAGGTGTCCTGTAAGCCCTGTAGTTGCCCTCCCTTATTTATCTACCTGCAATTCCACTGGGATAAACCAATTATTCCTTCGTTTTCTTTCTTTGTGTTGCTGATGTGCTAGTTTCCTATTCAGAGACCTATAGCAGTATCAGTTGGTCAACCTTTCTTTGCTAGACGCTTGGTTTCCACCTCAGCATGATGAAAATGAGCATAGATAACAAAATGCTCACCTTCATCTTGCTTAACTCACTTCCACACACTTTGGAGTGGGACACCTTCACCTCCTCCATTGTCAACTCTACAGAGGAAAACAAATCAACCTTTGATGTCATCAAAACCTGCATCCTCTCTGAGAAGGCCTGACTCTGACTCTGACTCTGCTCTGCCAACTCTGATTACATCACCAAAATGAAGCAAAAGAAAAACTCAAAAGGAAAGTGGTGTGACTACCATAGAATGGATAGTCACAACATGATAGAGTGTAGACAATGGAAATGATGGCCAAAGGAGCTAAAAGAGAAAAGGCAAATAAAGCAGAGGGACACCAAAGCCCAGAGATCCGGAGTGGACAGATTTAGTTAGTGAACATGTAGACTGTGCCTTATACAAATGTATTCAAGCCTATGCCATGTCTGAGAAGAAAACAACAGAAACTCTGATTGTCATAGACTCCAGTGCCACCTCACACATGGTCTCATCTTTGAGGTGGTTCCATGCCTATTCTGCACTTACCCCTCCATGAAAAATCAAGTTCAGGGACAATTCCTTATGAACACCATCATAATCAGAATGGTGATTCTCTGAAGCCATGTAAAAGGCCAACACTACAAAACAACACTCAGTGATGTCCCATACATTCCAGAGTTTACACTTTCTCTCATTTCTGTACCGAAGTTGGCAAAAGTTGGAATAACTATGGTCTTTCCAGTGAACTTCAGATTCTACACTGATGGCTTGTATCATGTGGATGCAACTCTGAAATTCACTCCAGAACTGAGCCTTGTTGCTGTTGACATAAACCTCCTCCACCATCACTTAGGTCACATTGCAATCCCCTGCATACAAAGCATGATCCAATGGAGGCAACTCTAAGGCATTGACGAAACCTCTGAAGCACTGGAGTTTTGCAAATCATGTACCATTGAAAAGATGAAAAAGTTACCTTTTGAACCTCAGTCTGAGCTACATGCCAAAACCTCTAGAAATTGTTCACTCTGATATTGAAGGATCAATATCCCCACCTTTTCAAGAAGGCCATCAATACTGGCTTCTCATCATCAATGACTTCTCCCAGTTTCCTTGGATATACTTTCTAAAATGAAAGAGCAATGTCCAAAGCACCTACAAGCAATGAAAGTCCAATGTAAAGGCCTTCTTCTAAATGAAGATAGACTCAGAGCATCCCTCTGAATTGCACATCTGTTTCTTCAGGAGTGACAGGGGCAGTGAATACACAAACACAGGATTTAAGGACACACTCTGAAATAATAAAACACTCCTTGAAACACTCACTCCATACACTCCTGAACAAAATGGCCTAGCTGAGCGAATGAACCAAATGCAGAGAAGGTCAGTCAGGTGTAGATTAGGCTACAAAAAGATTTGTATTTAATGAATTGAACCCAGGACACTTTAATCTTTGAGTGAGAACAGTCATCCAAAAAAGAAATGCACTGTACTCTTTTAATTTCCCCTTGCATGTTTCTTTATACTTTGTTTTTTCAGATATTTTGTGCAGGGTATCACAATATACATTGTTCTAGCTATCTACTGAGCACTAGAGCTTGGTGTAATGTAAAGGAGTTGAGGAGATATGGGCAACTTATCAGATTATATAATGCCATGCATTACTTTTTTGAGCCACTATATATAGTCCATTACATTGCAAACTTGACTACATGACATGTCTCATCACATGATCTCAAAACCTGGTGTTCTGTTTTCAAGTTGAAAGGAGATGGACTGATGTCTGAAGCTGAATAATTTTTGTTTCACATCTAACATCTGGAGGGTCACTGGAAAAATGAATAAGACTCAGAAAAACAATAGCAACCTTGTCTAAGGGCATACCATGCCACCCAATTTTGTTACTGGATCAAAGAGAATGCTGCCCAGGCATTTTGATAATTGATATACACTGGGATGCATCAAGAACATGCCAGAACTTGTGATCAAGTGGCATCAAGACTAGTGTGGTTGATGGCCACTCTGCAAGTGCCAGCTATGTTTATATATGTATCAGCAGTCATTGTATTGAATGGACTCATAGTGACTTCAAGTCAATGGTATATCAAAACTCTCTGGATGGCACTGGACCTTCAGGCTCTAGCCACATCACATTCAGGGCATAACATGCCTTCTCATTAGGACATATTGTTAGATATTGCCCTAGGCACTTATTTACCCTGCAACCCTTAAGTTGTGCTGTAAAACAGAACCGAGTGCAATAGGGCAAACCCTACAAATAAGCCACTCATAGTGTATTCACAACAACCTGGGGAGGTCCTGGGTTCAAACCTTAGCCTGGCTACTTTTCTCACTTGATCACAACAAGTTGATAACCCCATTTCTAAAACATATAACTAACAGGCCAACAAAAGCAAAGTGAAAAGCTGAGTATCTGCATGATCTAGAAACCACAGACCCTACCTTGTTGTGGCAAGTGTGGCAAGAGAGAAAGGCTCATTCAACACATTGCCAACATCCTCCAATGCTCTCAGTTGGACAATCAAGAGGCTTTCCTTCACCCATGGAGCTGTTCATGCAATGAATCAAGGGCTGATAAGAGGTACATGAGGCAGCAACATATGATTAATATCTCTGAGCTGACAGATTAATATGGAGAAATATGACACTGAATTATCTACACAGTTTGTTCTGACCATGACTTACCCAAGGTTAAGATGATACTGAGCATTGAATAGTAAACTGTTTCTATGATCAATATCATTATTTGATATTGACTGTCACTAATGCACCCCTGTATCACTGGATGCATGAGGACCAGTGGCAATAATGATTTAGAAATTGCCAGAAAGGTGTTAGGATGCACTCAAGAACAAGCAAAAGACCTGAGACAAGCAGACATAAGGCTTGCTTATAGAAGCTTAGTTGTTCTTATGGATATGTCACAAAGTGCAACAAAGAGTGGATGTAATAATATTGAAACTGAGGTACACATGTACTACTATGATGTATATATATACCTAGTCAATACACACAGACCATGTCATATGACTGTTATGTAAGATGACATATATGTACACATAATCTACTATGTCATCAGTGAAAGGCCTAGACTAAGTGACATACAATGATATCATATGTGGTGAAGGGCCTTGATATGACCTAGAATGTCATCAGAATGTGATAAGTAGAAATGGAATGTGATGAGTGAGAAGGGAAATGTGATAATTGGAAAGTGTTCCTGACAAAAGGCTAATGTAGCACAAAGAAATAGAGTGCAGGATATAGACTTATGAAGGTTCTGATTGATATCAATCAGTAAATTCTCACATAAGGTAAATGGCAGGATACTGTGTATCATGTTGGAATCAACTAGATCAACTCTGATTGGAATAGGATGGAAGGTTAGAATGCCATTCAAGCCTTTTTTACCAGGTTTTTACTGACCAAGGTCTCATTAAATTGTATCTCCACCTGTTCATCAACTTTCTCATCCTTGCCAAATTGCCTCTTTCACACCAGAAGCTGCCTGCTTGGTCTTGGTAAACTGCATACTTCACCATCACAAGGTATCTGATCATGGTTGCATGCTATTACATTTTTAAACCATGTATATTATGGACATCACCTTGCAATGTATTGTTTCCTGGCTGAGAGACACACAGATGTCACTGACAGCACCCCCAACACAGTTTTTGAATGGCCTGCTTAAAAGTATTCACTTTCCCATTGATACTGTTGTGTGGGCCATAACATACAGTCATAGTGTATCTGGCTGTACTAAGGATTGTGGCCCTCAGGGAAGCAGCAGCAGCAAGAAGGGATAAATGTCATGGTGAAGTATCACATGATAAAAATAAACAAATGAAGTAGTGTTTGAAGTTTTGATGAAAACAAGTATTTCAAACATCACCAACTTCACTTAAGTATTCACTTCCATAACAACACACTGTGCAGCCATATATTGCTACACTTACTCCAGTCAGCTGGCAGCATGTTGCCTACATAGAAGGTCATTGTGAAATGTACTACGTGTATTCTGGAATGCACAACTTAGTTCAAAGGCACAGAAGTAAGCACTGGCAACTAGTGAAACACATCAAAATCAATGGATCTCCAGTTCTGATTGTGTCACCTGACTCACTTGCCCCAGGGACTTAGTGGCATTGGCAACCTTTGTATTTTCCTTTGGTGCAGTAGTGCCTGTGGTCCCAGCAGATGCCAAGGCGTTTTTTGTAGCATATCCTCTGCCCTGCACAGGTCTTGTTGTCGGAGCAATTGAACTTTTGATCACACAAGTGAAGATCAGTGGGGTCGCAAGGGCATACTTTGTACTTGCCCGCAGTGCATACCCAATTATCGTGAATTTGTATGTCGCCCGCACAACCTGCAATCGCAGACATTCTTATTAGCTGTCGTTCGAAATACGGGAGGGACAGGTTCACCATTACTAGCGCAGCCGCTACCGCTTTTTATGAATGTGGCGCACTTGTCGCAGATGCAATTGTTCAACTTGCCCTGAGCAGTACACGTCCCCCTCATAGTATAGCCATCCTTTTCGAACGAAGGCTGACAACCTGTCGAACGCGCATGGTAGCACACAAAGAGGTAAAGATGAAGCGAATTTACCATTCTGGTAACAGTCAGGGAACGGGGTGCAATAGATGTAACGGCGGATGGTGTCTGAGGAGTGGGGGTACTTTGTGGAAAGTCATCGTCAGTGATCTGTGTGAGAAGAATGGGATAACATGCTTTTTGTTCATCTGTGTCGGGCATTGCGGATGCCAGGACAGCGGCAGCAACAAGACCAGTGAAGATAGTAACGAAGTACATGACGCCACGAGACGAACAAATGGTCCTTCTGATATGATTCGCTGGCGCGTGAATTCCGGAAGAAATTGCAAGGGTAGATTATATAGGCTCTAGTGACGGTGTAAACTTGACTATATGACACGTCTCACAGCCTGGTCTCGAAACCCAACGTTTCGTTTCGGAAGGGGGCGGACTGATGTTCGAGCTCAATATTTTCGGTTTCACATCTGACACCTGGAGCATCAGCGGAAAAATGGATAAGACTCGGAAAAACAACAACTTTGTCTGAGGCGTACTGTGCCGCTCGATTGCGTCACCGGCCCAAAAACCTATGCCCCCCGGCAGATGTGTTACTCATCGATGGATCTTGATGTGCGGCGATGACACACCGAGAACTGAGAGGCGCCGAGATTATCACTTGCACGGGCAGCCGCCACTCACTGCGTCTGTCATCAGCAGCCTACGCCATCGCGTTGAACAGAGTGACTCGATAATACCGGATTGAACTATCGTATCGTACCTTCAAAAGTGTCGTATATTAGGATCCGGGTCCGGCCTGACACCTGGGACAGGACCAAAATTGTTTACCAAACAAACTCGAGACTTATTACTCAACGGATGGAACCTGGGTGGTCGAATAAACTCTTGGGGCATACGTATGTAAGAATGTGTGCAGGATTATTTAAACATGACATATTTACGACATTAATTTAACATGGCCTTGAGCATGCGCATGGAAAATAGCACTTTTTTTTTCTTGACATGATCAGGTAACATGTTTTACACTAGATTCTACACAGTGCTTGGCAACTGATGGTGGCTATGCAAATCCCACATGGTGAGACTATTTACAACAAGAATGATTGTACCTAATGTTCAAATCCATATTCTGGATATGTTTCCAAACAAGTACAAGTGGTCCACTGAGTGGAGGGATTAGTGAGAACTGCAAGTGGCTTGCGAGTGCCACAGGAGCAAGTCTGCTCTGGAGTGTAAGACTGGACCATCCCACAAGCAGAGGACATACCTGGGCTAAGAATGTCAGGTTGGCGTCCATCCCATGGTGCACCCAAATGGCCATATTGAAAGCCAACCCAAGCAGAGCAAAAGCCAATAAAGTGCTGGTGATGTCTGTGAGAGGCTTAAGTCACCACCTGAGATGTGGTGGCTGCTCCTAAAATATGATTAGACTTTCTTGGATCATGATATTCATAGTCCATGGTCTGTACCTCTCTGAGGGAGTGATGATGCATGCACTCACAAATGGAATGCAGTTTAATCTGCCTCTAACCAGAGCAGTGAATCCACGAAATTTGAGGTGGATTGAGAATGCAATGCACCACCATATTGTGAAAGAGGGTGTTGATGTTGAAACTTGGTATTTGCTTTCTGCTTTTCTGTTACATAAACAAGGTTCTAGATCATGATCACATGATCATTGGTCATTTCCACTCTTATATTGTTTCATCATTCACTATAGAAACGAGATACTTATGCCATTGGCTAGTATCTATATCCTACCAATATTTTCGGTCTTATAGTCATGTTTCATGACTCATACCTATCCTCATATGATAGAGATCTATACAGGTACAAACAGTCCTGTAAAGTATTTAAGAAGAGCTCCCTCATGGTTGCTCTCTAGTTAGAATCATATCCAACACAGACAGTCAAGTTGAGTCCCCTCCTTCTCTGTCTTACTCCAAGATCCTCTACCTTGTGATACTCCATGTACCATTGGTGAGTTCTTCCACCAAGGTCCATAACCTTTCCTCTCCCTATCAGTTCCTTGACTGGCAGGACCATTCACTACCTTGAAGGATGAGATAAAGAGATTCTTGCATCTCTTTAGGTTATGAGCCCTGCCTAAAGGTACCTCAACATACTTTGTGCACATCCCTGTCACATACCTTTGGCACTATGGATGGATGTATTGCTGCAGGTTTCCCAGATTATTTTTAATTGTGGGGAATGCCATGCACCTGGTGCTACTGTCATATTCATGACAACTCCAGTCCTCTGAGCATCAACTCTGCTCATACCTCTGGTGTGTTTACACCCATTATGCATCTCCATTCCTCTGGACCTCCATACATATATCACATTATGTCTTTGTTCCTTATTTACATAGTTAGATCTCACTCTCTGTATCTTTTCCCATCGCTATGCAGCACAGCTCCAGCAAACTGCACAACTGGTGCATAGCTCCAGTTCCTAGTTTCCTGACCTCTGTTTCATTACTCATCCATTATGACTTCATTACAAATCTGATGCTCCTCCATACTATATATTCTATACCATCTCTGCTGTACATATCCAGTCGTAATATCAAATTGAGTACTCAACATTCTCTCTCTCAATCAGCTTGATGCTCAGCTCTCCACTGAACTCTGATGGATATCTTCATCCTCCTTCAAGTCTAGATGACTCAACTCCACATCTCTGATCCTCTGCAAATACAGGACCACAAACCCGAGACTTGGATAGTGGCACACCACATAAGGTGAAGCCAAGGTCCTATACCACTAGCTCCAGAGTTCCGGAGTTATACTGGAGTTCACCCATACAGCTCCAACAGCTACACCATCCCATCACTTATAGCTTTGGAGGCTTGTTCTTCATTCTACTTTCTTTTGGAAATATCATCATCACATCTTGGATGGTTCATTCACCCTTATCATGAATTAACAAACTAATGAAATCCTTACTTCCTTGACCATTACAGTCACCTCTAGACCTGTACCTCAAGAAGTTCATAATTCTTCTCCAAATCCTCCACTACCTTCAGAGAGACCATTCTCGTCCTTGTCATCCCACTCCTCACATCCATCCTGTCCTGCTTTCATAACTCCAATACTCTCCTCACATAAGAGAGACACTTCTACTTCTGTATCAGAATATACTCCTGCTCCTTCCTGTCCTCAGGAGTCTAACTGCCTTTGTCAAATCTGCAACAATTCTGCCTGGAACTATCCATTCTGGCATCATCTTCCTTGTGCCTTCTGTGAATGACATCTGGAACAAGGACAAAATTGCATAGAAAGATCTGGTTCACACCATTTTAGAGTCACTCGGTGGGGAAATACTGTTAAAAGAAATTCACATCGAGTAGGAGAACAGAACATCTGGAAACTACCCATTCCTGGCTCTATCTCTGGATCTCAAGGATCCTTCCACTCTACTGAACCTCCTCTTGAAGAAGATGCTCAATTTATTCATTCTCCTCATCAAAATTGACCACCAGGATTCATTACTCCTGATCTTGAGACCCCATCTTCACCTCTTCCTCAACCTCCTTCCTATTCTTCTTGTCACCTTCCAGATTACGTCCCTTGTAATGTTCCTTGTGATCCCACAGATCCTTTAGAAGGAATACCTTTTCACACACCCACTCCTGCTCTCAAAGGTCACTTCACTCCAGATGAATTACAGCACCTTTGAAGACGTGTTGTGGACAAAATTGAAATCATCTACAGTGATGATATCATTGGAGGACAGATCCACCAGAGAAGCAGTGTTTCAAGAACCAATGCCCCTTCCATTGAAGAAAATCTATCATCAGCTAGATCTTCTCCAGGAAACCAACATACCCTTCCTGGAAACAGCTGACATTCCACCTTATAAAGTTCACTCCAACTGCCCCCACATTGTTGATCCCTTTGAGATCACAACTGCAGAGACTACTATGGCAGATCAGAGTATCCTCCCCTGTTCCTTCATGTACAAAGATGAGACCCTCTTCTCTGCCTACAGTGGTGCTGGTTGGGCTTTCTCTTTCGAGACATATGACTCCACTCTGTCTGTATATGTACATTTTCAGGGTTTTGAGGTTTTAAGGTGAGATTTCTTCCCTCCAATCAATTGACCAATTAACCCAAATGATCCTTATCATTCTGAAGACCCCCATGCCAGACTCAGAGAATCCTTACTGGTTGCCAACACATATTTCAATGTATGAAACTGGTACCACCCTCACCACATCCATAATCCTCCTGGATACACTGTTCATTGGTGGAATGTGAAATTCAACCAAGAACACCACAACATTTGGCACGACTTACCAGGATTTAAATGCCTAAAAAGGCTTCAGAAACTGTTAAAGAAAAATCATCTTCCTGAAGATCATGATCTTGTTTATGAGATCATGGCTGGTCAATATGAGGTTATGAAGACTTATTCTCTTCATAGGAAATTCTTGAGTCAGAAAAAGTGTAGGAGAAGTGTGCAGAATCAGAGGTACAAGAATAGGCATATTTCTCTATGAGCAATGGATGATACTTTTTTGGATGTATATATGGGATTGATTGATAAAAGGATGATTTCTCAATGAATGGTAATCTTAATTTCCATTGGAAATGATGCTGAAGAATTTGTTCCACAGATATGGCCACTATTATTCCTGCTGTTGCTGATATCAGAATTGAAAGCACGATTATTACTTGCATCCCCATTCTAGAAGGACAGAGTAACTACTCTATCCGGTCTGCCCAGATCCAATCTATCTTTAATACCATCAGATGTGGAGGTTTCTTTGATGGAACTCTTGCTACCACCAGCAATGTTGCTACTGGAGATATTGACTCCTGGAAGCAATCAGATCAGAAAGTCCTTGAATATTTGGCTTTTACAATCAACAATACCACCATTGATGCAGTTCTCCCTTCCTCACACCAATCCTTTACCTCTGGCTCTGGTACCACCCAAGTCACCCACTTCCACTCCATGACCTATCAGTTATGGTCCACTCTCAGAGAATGCTTTGCCTCTTGAGGAATTGCTGGGCAATTTTATTTCTTGCATAACATCTTTTGCCTTCACATTAGACCCTCTCATGCCACAGAAGACATCAACCAGATGATCTCACAATATCAGAACATGCAAAATGCTAGTCTGGTCCTGCTTGAATCATTCCATGCAATGATTATGCTTGCCCAACTTCCTGACGACTTCAACTCTCTTCACTCTACTCTGATTTATGTTACAGATCAGAAGAAGAACAATCATCCTGACCACTCATCACAATCTTCCAATTCAAATCCTTTGAAGCAGAAGAGACCTTTGAAACAAGGAAAGAGAAACTGGTATGAACATCACCAGTCATTCAAGGGAAACAGCCTGCTAAAGTGAATGAAGTCATGGCAAATGTAATCATAAGCTTTGATTTGAATCAGTTCACTGAAGCTGATTTCAACACCATGGTTACTGCTTATGACCCATGTGATCGTTTTATGGATCACATGGAGATTGAAGAAGAACAATGTTCTTTCTCTAACAAGAGGGTACAAGGGTACTCCTGTTGTGCAGGGCAGAGAAGAGAGAGGTGAGTCAAGGATGCTTACCGAGATAGAGACTAAAGTTCTTGTGACCAAGTTTGAGTTAGGTGAGATTGATGAGATTAACCCTTGTAGAGCTTCTCAGAAGCTTGATCTCAAGGGGAAATGAATCTCGTTATTAATTACATTATGGTGTCTATTGCCTTTAAATACATCTAGGAACATGTATGTACTTGTGTGTGATGTAACTAGAATAAGGTCGATGATGTCAGAATGACATCATAGGATCAATCATGCTGCTCCACTTATTTGAAATGAGCTCATTTCACCCGCTGCTTGTTCCTTCGGCACAAGTCATCCTAGTTTTATGGGATGAGATTCAAATGGGAGGTGAATGCTAGCTGAGTGCCTTTGGCACTCTGCTTGCATTTGGTAGGGTGAGGGAGACTTTAAAGAAGGTGAATGCAAGCAAAGTGCCGAAGGCACTTTGCTTGCATTCATTAGTTAGTTCTTTTATCAAGAATCAAAGTATGTCATGTTATGATTACAGTCAATAAAAAAAGTGATTTTTTGCCTCACTTTTCTTAATGGTCTTGTTTTAGTTCTGATACTGACAATCAATCAGCACATTAGTGTGAATCAGATCCTTTATTTTTATCATGTTGTCACATTCAATGTTCAACAGATGTTGCACTCACATTATGTGGTACTCATATTTATACTGTCAGTTCAATCCTCATTTTTCATCTTTAGCTTTTCATCCATGATAGAAAGGGAAAAATTGAACACATTATACAATCAATCATTCTATCTACAACATTTCAAATCTCAAGTCTTCTAAATACTTCAGTCCATACAATGTTT
>JBBPTO010000996.1:0-19721 GCA_038094155.1 Pulveroboletus cf. aberrans | reverse complement strand
AGCCGAGTCTGATTCTACTTTGTCCAGATTCTTCCAGACACCTATCAACCTATGCCCTCTTACCGATTCTGTACTGCTGATGGACCAATTCAACTGACGCAGGGCCTTGCAAAGAAGCTCAGAAGCGTTTTGGAAAGCGTTGCCTCACGAGAATCGCCACAATAACTCACCTTCGGACACAGACCGTTTCTCATGAACGGAGGGAGGGTTTTAAACATGTCTCACACCCAATTTCAACTTTGCTATGACTGATCCCGTGCAGAAACGATGTCAGCCCTCGCTCATGAACTTTAGGACACGAGCAGGAGTATCCTACATACAGGGGGGAAATGGTACGGTCGATAAAGTAAGGGAACGAGACAGCGAAGAAGTAACAAACCATGGTTAACAACTAGGAGAACACGATCAACAATATCATATACCGTCAGGTCACAGTATCTGCATCACCTCCGTACGTATATCCTTGGCCAGACTGGTCTTCGGGTCGAGTCCTGGTGCATGGATCTCGTGCTCGGCAGCGACGCGTCTAAATTCCCCGTTGGATTATTGCTGGAGCAACAGTGCCTGAAACGGCTGTTGCACACGAGCGACGAGTCGCAGTGCACGGGTGTACTCGCCCCGCCTGGGTGCATGTACAACGGGCAGCAGCACATTTGATGCCGAATTAGCCTCTGAACTAGATTCAGACTGATCCTGCGAACCGCTTCCCAGAGTGAATCCGTGGATGGATGAGGTGGCTCCGTCACCGGAAGCCTGTGCGAGGTATGGAATTCCACGTAGCCGATGTCCTACACACGAGCGTGGTAACGGAATTCACTACTGCTCCTAAAATCTTGTGATCCACTGGGAAGACGGCGGTTGCTGAACTGTGCCGCGGGTAAGTGGGTGATCTGATCGTGGATGAACATTGCGGTAGGGAGCGTCGCAATACTGCAATGTGCGGGGCCATTTGAATGTTATCAATGAATGTGAGATTTCCGATTGCGATCATAGAAACGAACCACCTTTGGTGCTAGGACTTGCGAGGTCCATGCGCGCGTCATCCACTTGTTATCCGTGAAACTGCTGATTCCCGACGGACAATCTACATCTGCGAGATAGACAAATGTGGCCGCGGATGTTTCTCCATGTTCACTAGTGTTTGCCCAAATAGGACATTGGCTCCTATCTTCGGAGACGACAACTGTCCGCGGCACCTACGGGACTACAGTCACGTGATCGAACACGCACAGACACCCGTCGCATAAAAGTGCAGTGTAGGGGGAGAGCCCCTATCCTGCCCGTGTGCCTGGAAGGATCCCGGACATAACCCAACCCAAGCGACTTTCACTAGGTCGGGTCTAGGGGCCGACCCTTCGGCCGGTTACCCAAGTTACGCCATTACCGGGTAGCGTACTCCCACTTAGAGGCGAAAGTAGACGGTCATAGTCAACCGGGTGCAGTTAGGGCAGCGGTTAAGCCCTGTGATGAGACCTTTCGCATGGTCGAAACTGCTGCCCATGCACCGGAGTTCGATCCCTGCCGGTGCCGAATATTTGCGGCGCACGTCACGTGACATGGACTCGGTTCTTTGGACTATGTCCCTAGAAAAAGCCACATAAGTTGCCTTTTCCGGGACGGGACACTACTACCTCGGATTGCGGAGTCTCTCGTTTTAACTGGCACGGCTCCCACAGGTGGGTACGCCCATTTTCTCCACACCGATCTTCAAGGTTGTGTTGGCGGATGGGTCGTCTAGTGACTGTCGCACTCGGCGCCACGAAGGCAGGGGGAAACTCATTGGCATACTCTCAGCGCAGTTCGACGTTTGCGCGCGTTGTGCGGGGGGAAATAACACCGGTCACATGATGTTCACGTCAGTCGGCCCCGACAAGGTTCCAACGAGGTTCGCTTTTCCTACTTCCGAGCGGTGCGTGAGATGTGTCGATGTCGAGAGTTATGTTGGTAGCTGGACGGTGCGCAGGTATGGCCAACCCGACATGCGTCGGGCTCGGAAACGGCGTCGGTGATCCATCTGCCGTCGTTCTTTCAAGAGCTGGACGCTCAAGTTAATTCGGGCGGGGTATTGCGTGTGATCGGCCGGCTGACTCTTTGCAGGCCTCAAACGCTCTGACAGGGGTTTCGTCTCAGATCGAGCACAGCTCGTGTTCGATTTTCATCAGATCGTTCGACGGATTGAAAGAGGTAGAGTTGAGTGGTTCGAGGTGCGTCCGTTCTCATCTCTTTGTACTATCGATCTCATGTCGTGACAGCATCTGAACCACTAAAAAGGGCATCAGCCCCGCGTATTCTGGAAAACCGTCGTGGGCAGGCCTCAGAGTTCGCCACTTGTTCAACCACAACACGTTCTAGATGAAATTCCGCAAGCTCGCGGAAGGCCGATTCAAACGCTACAGGTGTTTCGAGTATGACACGGAAGAGGAGATCAAACGATACAAGGCGAGCGCTGGACTACGACGTGCGACACCCTCACTGACGTCTTACAGCACCTGGCAGAACGACTGAGACCGTTCGTCGTCGACAGCGTCGCATACATCCACGATGCACTGGCTGCACGGAAGTGGGTGTTCGTCCACGAACGCGCTTATGCCCAACATAGATTTGGGACATACCCTTATGTAATGTCGTCCTCAACCACGATCGGCGGCGTATGCACTGGCCTCGGGATTCTACCCAAGGCAATTGGAACCACGATCGGCGTTGTCAAGGCACACACGACGCTCGGAGGCGAGCCGTTCCTCACAGAGCAGCTCAACGTAAGTCAGTTCACATGTGCATCACGTTGTATATGACGAGTCGCAGGAGATAGGTGTACAGTTTCAAGAGGTTGGCCGTGAGTACGTTCAGATGACAGGGCGTTGCAGACGTGCCGGTTGGTTTGGTCTGATCATCTTGAAATATTCATACCTTATCAATGGGTACGACATGCTCAACTTGACCAAGTTGGACGTACTGAACACCCTGCTATATATCAAGGAGGCGGCCAAGTACAAGGTCTGCGGCAAGGAGGTCACCCGTTTTCCTGGTATGTGTCATGATACGACCGAAAATAGAATTATAATTGGCTAGCAGCCGACCTGGAGTTATTGGGAAGTGGAGACACACCCCGGATGGCGGGTGCCAATTACGTCCGTGCCGCGGCGCTATGGGGATCCCCTGGAAACTGCGAGGAATGCGTCGAGTTCATAGAGAGATATCTGGACACCCCGATAGAGTGGATCGACATCGGGCCAGGCGGGAGAGCATGCTAGGGAGAAGACACGATTAAATAAATAAATAAATATTTTTCCTCTTCCTCGATGAATTCACTGGCCACGCAAAATACAAAAGTTCCTGCATCTTTGCGATCTATTACTCGTGGCTATGTCTGTAGGCGTAGGGAGTGTGGTTGTGTGAAGTATGTAGTGGTATATGATGTGTATGTACTGTAAGGGGTATGGGCGCAAAGCCGGAGGCTTTGTCCGGTCCGAAACTGGTCTCGAAACTGTCGGGGCGAGTGCGCAGTGTCCCTGAAGGTTAGGAGTAAGCGACGCGAGCCGGCGGTAGCTGAGGTCCCGACAGTGTAGGAGCGGGGACTGACCTGGGAAGGTGTCAACGTATGGGGGGAAGAATGTATTGTCGGAGGGAGTCGAGTAGATCGGGACGTTGTTGGAGGAAAGGTGCTAAGACGACTGCGTGATGTCGAAGGTAGAGCGTGAAGGATTCGCTTTTCCATCTTCCCATGGTTTTGACGACGTCGAATGGCACGCCTGCTAGTAAGTAGTGTAGCGTGCCGCCGATGCGAAGGGAGTGTCCCTTGAGGTCAGGAAGGTTGGGGTTCTCCCTTGCTATGGTTTTGATGCGTTTGGTGATCTCTCTTTTGGAGAGGGGTCACATGGTGCCTGATGAGTGACGCCACGAGAATATGTGGGTGTTGGGGGCGTCGCGGTTGATGTGGAAGTGATGTAGGAGGGCGGATTTGGGGTCCGTGGGGGTTGGTGGGTCATGGGGGGCGCAGTGAACGTCTTCGCCCGTGGGATTGGCTTTGGTTGCCGGTAGGGAAAAACGGATGATGGGTAGGTTTTGGAGGTTGCACATGAAAGAGATGGAGGATCACAATGGGTGTTTGGTTACGTCATATTTAGTGATTGTGGGTACTGTAAGTTCACCTAGTCTGGCTATGCAGTAGAAGGTGGATACAAGGCAGGCGAAGATGGCTGCGTCTTTGGGGTTGTGTAGGTCTAGAGATGCCTGGTAAATCTCGAGTATGTGGGTTGTGAAAGGGGAGCGTTTGGGTTGTTTGGATGATGGGGGGGCTAGTTGTGTTGTGCCTTCAAGTAAAGCTTTGTATTCAGGCTCATTAACTGTCCAAGCAAGGCCATGGAGGATGTGCCAGGCATGGAGGGCAGCAGCATAGTTGGCAATGGTGGAGCCAGAGTAGGTGCCAGCGCAGTTGGCAAGGAAGGCTGCTAGGAGAGTGGGGGAGATGGGGGCTCAGGCATTGTCTGATATGTTGTGTATGTCGCAGTATACGTGGTATACGAGGAGTCCTGTGCTGTAGAGTTCTTTTGTGGAGTCAGCCCAGGATGTTCCAATTATGTTTAGAATGCAGTTGAGGTCTGCTTCAGTGATGGGTTGTGTGGGGGTGGCAGATGCACGTGGATTGGTATTGGAGGGGTGCCAGAGGAGGAGGCACTGGCTGGCCTGGCAGTGTGGGCAGAGGTTTGAGGGTGCTGGGGTGAGGTGAGGGTAGTAGGGTTGAGGGAGGGTTGGTGTGGGGTAAGGAGGGGGTAAGGAGGGGGCGAAGCGGGTGGAGGCAGCAGTGCTAGGGGTGAGTGAGCACAAGGCGGATGTGTTTGTCGTCTTGATTGCGGAGGGAGTGTAGCCATTGTTTGACTTCTTCCTTGCATTTAAGGTGGTCAATGAGGTGAGAGGGGGTGTTGGTGCGTTGAGCTCGGTTGTGGGATTGGGGCTCGATTGGGGTGGTGGGGTGGTCAAAATCGATGATGAGATCTTGAAGAGGTGCAGGGATGGGTATAGTAGGGAGGAGGTGGTGGTGTTGTCTGTAGCGGCCACAGGATGGGTTGTCAGCGGGGTTGTGGCTGCTGGGGACGAAATGAAGGACGAGTGTGTTGATGGGGGTGGATTGAAGGTTGAGGAAGGTGTGTATGCAGTGGAAGACGTCATTGATGGCGCGGTTGTGGTGACATCCGGTTCGCCAGCTTTCAATGACGCTGGTGTTATCACAGTGGAGAATGATGTGGTGGTTTGCAATAGGGAGGCGAGCGAGGGATTGAAGGAGGAGTTCAACGGCGATGGCTTCGGCCCATGTGATGTCTCTCTTGCCTCCTTGGGTTTGCCAGTTGGGTAAGAGGTGCCAGGCATGCCAGTGAGTTCCAATGACGATGCCAAGGCCATTGCCAGAGCTAGCATCAGAGAAAGCTTGGGGGTCGAGTGGTGTGGGAGGAGGGTGAATGGGTCAGGCAATTGAGTTGGCAGTGAGGATGTAGCACCACCAGGATAGGTCATCTGTGATGGTTTTTTCTGGGCAGTGGGGTAGGAAAGGCTTTTTCCCACACACAGTAAGCATGTGCTCGAGTCCGGTTAAATATGCTCTGCCTGCTGGTATGAGGGTGGTCATGTGGAGTAGTTTACCATACAGCTTTTGTACATCTTCTAGCATGTGTAGATAGCAGTTATGCCACTCGTCGATGGCCTGGATGTATTTGTCTCATTTCTCGTCAGTTAGGGATATGGTGCGTGCCTCAAGGTCCCATTTGAATCTGATGTAGATGGTGTAGTGGCAGAAAGGTTGGTCTTTGTATTTCTCCCAGGGGATGCCTAGCTCTGTTGAGATTTGGTCGATGTTGTCTATGTTGTATGTGAAAGTGGCATCGTGGGTTGATCATGGTGAGGTAGTGGCAAAATTGCAGATGGGGTGTTTGCAGTTCTCGTTGAACTCTTTGTGGTTTCCATTTTCTAGCGACCGACCCTGGAACCATAGGCGGCTTCCTTCCTGTTTCATGTCATGGGGATTGATTTTGTCAGCCCATGATTGACGGTTGGTATTGTAGGTGTCCAGGTGTGTTAGAGGGATTCAGAAGAAGATGTGATCATCTACCCACTTATCTAGTGGTCCAATGCCATGGAAGTGGAAGATTTCGGCTGCTGCATCGGTGAGGTGTCCGTAGGCACCTGCCAAGGGAGATGCACCAAAGGCAGAGCACGTGTCTATGCACCTGTGGGTGTGGAAGGTACATACAACAGCTGCAGGCCATTGGGAGGGGTGGAGGGGGATTGTGCAGTAAGCTTCAGCAACGTCACGAGTTGCGACTTCAGATCCTGGTGGGAGACGTGAGGCTAGGAGGAAAACAATGGAGAACTTACCCCAAGTTGTGGGGAAGTCATGTGGGTTGATGGATGAGTTGACAGAGGGGGAGGGATTGGAGGGGTTAGGTATTCGTGGAAATGAGAAATTTTGTACTAGATGGAATTTGCCAGGTTTGCCAGGTTTGGATATCAGTGATTGTGGGGATGATTGGTATGGACCAATGGTTTGTAGTATTAATGGGAGGGGGAGGGGTCCGATGTATCTACCTTTATTTATCTCTTTGGTAATTATCTCGTTAAGTTGTTCGTGGTATGTGTCAATGGAAGGGGAATTAGGGGGGGACTGTGTGTGTGTGATGTGGGGAAAATTAACTACAAAGCTGAAATGGAGGCCATTAGGAATGTTACTAAAGTGGGGGAAAAGGTCGGCTAGTCACAGGTTGCAGTCCCAGGTGTTGGGATTATAGGGTGTTCAGGCTTGCCCGCTTCTGTGCTCGAGAGCATGCTTGAGCTCCATGGGAGGGTGATCCACAGCCTGAGCAGGAGTGGCTGAGGGAGTGGCATTCGATGCATCCTTCGTGACGTTGCCACTTGATGCAGAGGCGCTTGCTGGTGGCCTTGATGATGAGGCAACAGTTGACTCATTTGGCGTAGGTCTCAAAGCAGCCATCCCAGGTCCACTTGGCTTTGCACTTGGTGACTGGGCCATCGTGGGGTTTGTCGCTGAGGCAGATGGTGCAGTTTGGAAGGGGGTCTTCAGGATTGAAGGTGTCAGTGGGGCGAAAGGACCTGCTTCGCTTGCACAGGTGGCTTTGGCTGTTGGTAGGTGATGCGGATCATTTGGGGAGAGGGTGTGGGTGCTGTGAGGAAGTGGGGGGAGGCTGGCTGCGGTGGTTGTTGGGGTGGTTGAAAGGAGAGGGGCAATGAACAGTTTGTGCGTTCTGTGTGGCATTGTTGGCTGCAGTTAGCCAATCGGTGGCCTGGGGTTCGAATGGGGGTTTGGGGTGGTGTGTGAACTGTGCATGTGAATTGAGTGTGCCGATCACATGTGGTGCAAGTGTGGGCAGGGATGAGTGTGTGGGCCCACAGGGGGAGGGTGTGGTGGTGGAGTTGCCATGTGGTGGAGGTGAGTGAGGTAGAGGGGTAGGGGGGGGTGCATGAAGCATGGGGTGTAGGGGGGGAAAGAGGGTGGGGGAGGGGGGGTGAGGGTGAGGGGGGGAAAGGGGGGGGGGTGATATGTTAGTTGTGTTGTGTACGTGGTTGGGGTTGATATGACTCGCCTCTTTGGCCTGTGCCATTGCTTTGGCATGAAGGGTGCTGTCGAGTTTGAATTTGAGCTTGTGCAGGGCATCTTGGTTGATGTATTTGAGATTGAATGAGGCTGATGTGCCAAGGGTGTCGTGCCAATGATGGCAGAAAACCACTTGGTACATGATGAGAGCCTGGCACAAGGTGTCATCAGGGTTGTGTCTCCATTCGTGGGCACTGAGGCCCATCCAGAATTGAAGGTAAGCATTGAGTCGGTCATCTCCCCAGCCACATTCTTTCATGGCCTGTAGCATGTGGTGGGTGGACTCATCAAGTTGGGCCCAGGTTAAATCCTGGTTGGGGATGAAAGCATGGCCTCCTTGCACATCTTGAATGAGGGTGAGGGCCTCATCATCTGCGGAGTGTGATATGAATTGTGCATCAGCAAGTCCTTTGTTGGTGAAATAGTAAAGCTCTAGGTAGTTACCTTTGCACAATTTGCACAGAGCATTGGGAGATGGGGAGATGGGGATGGATGACTTTGGTTTGACATCGTTGAACGGGAGGAATTTGTTGCAACATTTCTTTCGCTTGTCCTGGCGGGCAGTTTCCTCTTCCTCTCGCTTATGACATTCTTCTTCCTCACGCTGTTGAAGTTGGAGGTCTTGGGTACATCTTACCTCTTCTTCTTGCTCTGCTTGTCGGGCATCCCAGTCCTGTATGGCGAGGTCCTGCGAGTGTTGCCAGAAGCCGAGGAGGCGTTGGGCTGCTTCCTCGTGAGAGATGTTGAAGTCGTCGACGAAATGCTGTCGTGCTGGACCGTAACGGTCTGAGTTGAAGTCGGGAGGAGCGTTGTCGCGCGGGTTGCCAGAGAACATGTTTAAAGAGAGTTGCGAAAAGGAAAGAGTGTATTAGAATGGCTGTCCGAATGCGGAGTGGTGAGGATGAGGGGCGGAGGCAAGAGCGGTGAGCGCCCCTCGATTCTCACGCATAGACTAAAGCCTGCGCCGCCTCGGGACTCGGCTGTCGCAGGCGGACAACAAGCGACGGAGGTCACGGAGGACAGGTATCTGCAAGGCGCTCGAATTTGAAAGCTGCCATCAAGTTGAACAAAGGCACGGACGGGGTCATGAGAATCGTCGTTTCGCATCGCATCCTTGTGACTAACCCTGACAATGAACCGGTTGCATATGTGCACTAGGTGTTCCAGCCTGATCTTATTTAGGATGGCATCATGTAGCCAGGTCCGTGCATGTCGTAGCCTCCCCACAACATACTGTACAGCGTGTCTCACCCGCAAAAACATACCTCTCCGTGGACACCGCTGGTCAGACCTGACCATGTCAGCATCAACCACTTCGTTGCCTGGTCCTAGGTCGAGGCTCAACACTATCCCAGCGACGGGTCTGTCACTCTAACTGAAATCATGTCGCTTACCGTCCTGGACATCTTATGAATGTCCGTCAGCCATCTGTGTTTCTTCAATGCCAGGCAAGCGGAGCAATCATCTAACCTCTGGTGACCTACAGATTGGTCCTGGGAAACACAAGCTGATCTGTAAGGGCGGGATTCTAAGTCAACGGTTCAATTCAGGTCAGTTGGATGTCTTTCGTTCATTCATCCACGAACTTCACTTATCCTTCTTCCCACAGAGGACTATATCGAGACACTCGGATTAAATTTCAGTACAAAACATTAGGTTTGCCTCGTCTAAGAAAGACGACACTCGAAATAGATACTCGTCGTCTTTTTGATAGTTTCATTAGAAGTCAGGCATACGGTAATTTACATGTTTGCCATCTCTGGTGATGGCCAGTGGGTTAACTTTCGTTAAAAAGTAGATCTTGCGACAGAAAAAGACAGCCTTCGAATCGCCTTCTTACCTGCAACCTAAGCCAATGGCACGCCATTACCAATCACAGCTATCACCCTCTTTAACTGTTCTCAGTGAGTTCGATTCAATTCTACTGCGTCAGCCTGGCCGACATTTTGATTCAAGATTCCGTATCTTGGTTATTGGCAAGGTACAATCGTGCCTGCCCTCTCCCGACTATGAGCTCAGTTCCGTTCCAGAGCAGAGTGGGCAAATCAAGCACAATCAACTTAGCGTCCGGAATCAATAATGCGGTTCGGTCCCACGTAGTTTATTTGTGAGGCCTCTCCCTCACTAGCTTTTCCTCAGTCTGTGGCGCATCTCCAGTGTAGGGAGGCAGATATTGACGTTGGACTTGAGTCACCCGCCAATCCACGCTTCATTTTGCATGAATGTCGGCTTCAAACAGGGTGGCAAAGGAAATTTCGACAACGTCAGGCAATCTTGCGCGCTGAAGAACCGATTGCATGATGTCTGGTAAGATATCGTAATCACGCTATGTGTCCGTCTGCCTCCTTTGAATTTGGGAGGGTTCTGTGTCCCTACACCTCAAGGAAGTGAGTGGCTGCGTCAGGTAGTGGTTGAAAATTTCTTCAAATCCAAGAATTTGATGGGTTCGACCCCGCCTGCGTACGTGAGGCTCGTGCCATTGGTTGTTGTACGGCTTGCTCAAAACAAATACAGAGCGCCTCCTTGACAAGGAATTCAAGGAACTAGTGATCAAAATGGTCCAGAGAATGGACTTACCTCAGACCCAGGGCCCTAGCGGAATCCTGTGAGTCTTGCGTTCCGGGGGACCACGGTCCTGACAAATATCATCAATGCCTTGGGTGCCAGCGGAGGGTCACTCATTGCGGCCACCACTAGCCTTGCGGGTTTCATAACCAATCCTTTGGCGCCAATCGTTCTTCCTGTGATTGCATGTCTGGGTCTCTCCGTATGGGTCCATGATGTCTACCAAAAGGTGTACATCAGTCCCAACCTTACGAGTTCCGTGCCGACCTATCTATACCAGCAAAAATGTGCAACAAATATTCACAGCATTAATCGTCGATTTGATTCACCTCATAGAGACGCTGCTCATTTTGACTGCCCGCGACCACAACAGGCTCACCCGTCGTGTGATCAAGCTTGCGTACAATGCATACCTTGAGTCGGACGTGATGGGTCAAGCCCACGTACGCATTCGGGAATATCGTGACATTGACGGTCATGATGCACCATTGGAGACGATTGAATCTCTGATCATACCTGAGAAGAGCAGCGCTTCGGATGTGAAGGAATACTATGGTGAAATGAGCAGGCTGGATCTGCAGAAGCTGAATTTCGATCAGTCGTACTTTGAGGCTTATTCAGATGTCATGGATCGTTGTGCTAGTGCATGGATGTATTCTTGGATGTACTGTATTACCGCAACACCTGCCCGAGAGTCAGGGCTCGCTTCAAGAGCATTCCCACGATTCTTGTCCGGGACGAGTCACTAGCACAAACACCTGCCGTTGCCAGTACAGAACCTGCAAGACAAGATCTATAAGCGCACCGTCCCCTACGATCCCTGACGAGCGACTAACAGCGCAACTGACGTCCTGGCCAACGCTGACAATGCGTTCACCATCACCCTTGCATCTGCAAGCGCCTGTCAGTGGATCAAAGGTCTGTTCAACAGCGTGGTCACTAACAATTTTGTAACAAAACGACTCTCCCTTCCATTCTAATCTGTCATCGAGGTAGGGCTGTCTTTTGTATCTGACGAGGCTCCTGTCTGAATGAGCTTGAAGCGACTCGACGAACCACCACGCATACTGGTCAAGTCTCTGTCACCCCTGTTCTCCGTTCTCGATTCCTTTTTGGAATCTACGGACTTGTGTCCCGTCTTTCCACCAAACTCAACTCTTGTCTAGACGTCTGGTTGTCTCCATATCCAACTGCCTCTTGGACAGCAAGCCATCGACTCTGGGATGAATCAATAAGGTTGTCCGAACCGAAATCAGAACCTGATTCAGGTCGTGGACGTGTCACGGCGGGAATATGCCGAGCACAGGTCATCATCTCCATCAGAAGACATCAAGGAGGGAGTGTGATTGAGTGTCTTGGCTATGGCCAGGCATATCGGGGTGAGCACTCACAGAACATGCTGCTCGTCCCCGCCTCAAGCCTGATCTTACCGCCATTCTGTTCAACGGCAAACCTGGCAGGACTGGCAGGAGCAACAAATGAAGAAACTACGATCAAGTATCTGCGCCGATGATGGTCAGGAAAAGCATGGCTTGTCGTCGTCCATCGTCTGGCAGAGGTCGTCGCGAACAGATGGTCTTGAGACACCATGGACATTAAGTGCAGGATATCAGACCTCCGTTTCTCATTCTCCGGACACGATCCAGGTAGACTCGTTCGTTGGTGGGGTCATCCAGGACAAGAGGCGCACTCTACGGTGTTTGAACTTCTCCCAGTGTTCTTGTTTAAAAACGCTTCCTATCCTTGCAACTAGCATGGATAACATTACCGTCGGCTCTCTGTGTGGTGGTAGAAGTACGTGGCCTCTAAGTCATCTGTCACATGTCCGTTCAAAGGACTTTAAATAAATTCACCGGTTTCTCCGAGATCCCCTTCTTGATATACCACATTGACAGGGCCACCACCTCGTCCTCTTGATACCAATGACCGCGAGTTGGTCCAGGTTGTTTTCATCGAACCGAAGAGGATCTTGTCCCTGACAAGGTGGTTTGTTATGCGGAGAGGATCGAATTGGTCGACAAGGTCGTGGACGGTGCTACTAATGACGCTCACGAACTCGTTACGGAATAGAGAGAACAGGATCGTCTCATCTACTCCCACCAAGGTTCAGTCGCAATCGGCGAGCTCGTCACGGACGGTTGGCACCTCGCGCCACATTAGGACTCTGAGTTACTAGGCGATATCAACGACCATCCCAACCGTGCTCTGCCAGTGTTCCGGGTCGTTTGTCTGTTAATTCCAAAGTGGTGAATCTTGTGGCTCGCCATCCAGTTTAACTTTGGGTTTGCAGGTTCCTTGAACGGTCTGTCGAAATGGTGGAACCGCTCGTCTCTTGCTCATCGTGGTGTTTTTAGGTACGACTGTTGCCCACCCACCTAGCCTTTTCTGAAGGGCAGCTACTCTGTGCTGGAGGAATGAGGGTGATTCCGAAAAGGGTCACCAAAGCGCCCTGGTTGATCGCGACTTCGATAACGTTTCATGCGTGCCCCGTTTCATGCATTTGGATCATGTCTTTCCCTTGCCACTCTGATATGCATTGTTTGTATTGCGTCCCGCTAATGTCAGTTACACCCAAATGCACACTAAAACCTGTTTTTGCTCTGATTTGGTATTCGAGCTGTCGGAAAGGGGGGAAGGACGATATGTGAGATTCGAGCATCATTATGGGTTACAACTCGAAAACACGGTGATCCTTCCCGACATAAGCGACCTGTTCTAAAAGTCAAGAATTGTGGTCGTGTGAAAGCCACGATGAAGAGACGTTCACACAATGAAGGAGCCTAGCCTCGCATTCACACACTGGTGTCAAACTCCCAGGTGACGCCAAGCTCATCTTGCGCACAGAGTGCTTCGATCCGTAATTGTCGATTTGGTGGCTATACAGCATGCGATCATAGACTCATGGTAGAGACCATGGAGATATGTTTCAGACGCACTTTGCAGGAGATATGCTGATGGCACCTCGGGTGATTATAGCATTTTCTGCGTCGAACTCGATGGGGTTTTATGCAGGCATTGATATTGGAGGCGTTTGTTGGCTTAGTGCAGTTGTCTGCGAGAGATGCACCGATGACTGGCGTTGCTCGTGTCTTGGTGAGCAACCATGTGGCCTCCCGTTCGTCTCTTTCTAAATACTGGACATGTTCAGAGCCTCTCGTCACGTCCTTCGATGACGATGAAGACGGGACGCACGTCTTCCGGCTCAAGAGATCCAAGCATTGAATTGTCAAACGCGCCATGTGAAGAGAGGTATGCCTGTCTTCCGTCTTCGGCATCCCAAAGCGATCCTGCTCACATAGGGTAGTTTATTAGAGTGTGCGTTGGGACACCGGCTAGACTAGTCATGAGACACAAACTAGGGCATTATGCAGAACGAACAGGGAGGCGGATCGGGAACTTGAAAGGATCGTGCGCGTGATATTCTGCCTGGCGCGTCGTGTACAGGTCTGCAGGTATGTTCACAGACTGAATTAAGCAGAACGCATTTATCCACCAGACTGACCCCAATGCCACTTCCCTGCATCGTGTGGCGTTTTCCATTGGACGCTTGACTGTTCGGCCCGGAGGTCAGATTCACGGGCGTAGTTGCGCTATGTCTTACCCAATCTCTAGCGCTGAGTGAATCACACGAGGCGTGATCCGATCAGCACCCTGGCAATATTATCACCAATACGAGCGAAAGGGATATGACATGAGGTGTTGTGGTATCCATTGAACCCAGTATCATCCCGTGTGTGACTTGACAGCCATCTCTCCAACCAGATGCGAGAGGCGAGGCTAGCAAGGACGCATGTACCTATACACACCTCACAAATCAAAGAATGAAGAAGGCTTTCCCAAAATACTCCTTCCTCCAAGTTGTTATGATATGCCACATTCATCGCATGGGACTCTGTTGGCTCTAATTCAGGATTGCTCTCATGACATCCAGTGCCCATAACGTTAATGGGATGCTGTTCAAGATCCAGAGTTGGCCGCAGGTTTGATGATTCAGATCTGGAGCTGTGGCACGTGAGGGCTATGCCCTACAGTGCATCATCAGCCCAAGTTTCCCTCCATTCTCACACTTGCTATGCCATCCCGCCAAACCAATGCAGCAAAAAAACCACTTCCTTGTTATACACTGTATGTCAGTTATATCAGACCATGCTGAATACATCAGGGGATGGTTCCATCACTTTCAAATTCTTGTTATCAGATGAGCCAATGCTGGCAAGACCACACTCCTCCAGAGAGTTTTGTCAAAATGTAACACCTCCAATCTCTGGTTGTCTCTGAGGTCACCCACTACAACTCTGAGGTCAATGTGCACCAAGTCCCTCAACTCTGCTCTGGAGCATCTCAGAGTTGACTGTTCTACTCAATAAGGTCCCTTTCTTCTTTCAGACCTCATTTATCCTATTTCAGACATTATGTCAGAGTTACATCAGAGTTCAAGCACTCTAATCTCCATTACTATTTAGTCAGTCTGGTTTCATCTTCTTGTTGAGATTCTGTGAATCAAACACTAGATCCTGTGCTCTGTTAATACAGGCAGACTGTAGTGCTAAAACACTATTCATGTTACTAAAGACTTAGGTTGAATATGTCATATCCCAAAAATCATACAAGTCTAACTCCGCACCTCTGGTTGTCATCTCCATACCAACTCTGGTTCATTTCCCTTCAACTACACTTTGTACTACTGTCAGACCTTATCCGTTTACGTTCCTCTTATGTATCTTTCTATTGTTCTCTGTATGTACTAGCCTCGCCTTTGTCCTCTTGCTGTGCTGTGCTTGCACAGTGCTGGTTCATAGGTCACTGGTGTGCAGCTCCAGTTCATAGGTTTCCAATCTCCATCTCTTACTCATACCTTACAACTCCATTACAAATCCAGTGCTACTCCGTAGTATATATACTGTATCTCCAACGCTGTACATACCTCAGTTTGAATATCAACTTAACCTCCATCTGATTCCTCTCGAGTCTTGAAGACTCAACTCTGACCTCTGATCTCCATTCTCCATCTCTATCTCTGTAAATTCGAGACCACCAAACTCAAGTAAGGGTGCACCACACATGGTGAAGCCAAGTCTTGTCTGTACCCTCACAACTCTGGCCCCTTTGGAGTTTCTTCAGAGTTGTACTCGCTTCCCCCAGCATAAGTTTAACAGAATATTAAGGCTTGACTGTTGCATCAGTCAAACTTAATTAGAGTGTAATCTTAATTACACTTCAGGATCGACCACATGACAATCTAGATGCAGTCTTTATGACTCAGCTATGATGTCATCAGTCTGGAGCTTTCTTAGCTCCACAATGGCTATGTTGGATCAACCTAGATCCAACTCCACCTATTTCAAATAAGTGGAGCAGCATGACTGATCCTATGATGTCATTCTGACATCATTGACCTTATTCTAGTTACATCGCACACAAGTACATACATGTTCCTAGATGTATTTAAAGGTGATAGACACTGTGATGTAATTAATAATGAGATTTATTTCCCCTCGAGATCAAGCTTTTAAGAAGCTCTACAAGAGTTGATCTCATCAATCTCACCTAACCCAAACTTGGTCACAAGAACTTTAGTCTCTATCTCAGTGAGCATGCTCGACTCACCCCTCTCTTCTCTGCCCTGCACAACAGAAGTATCCTTGTACTCTCCTGTTAGAAACTGATCACATCCAGCTGTCCATGTCTTGTGTCTGAGAAACCAATTGAAGTTTAAGGTCCAAACTCAGGGAAAGGAAAGGTAAGTGTATGCTAATTGAATAGAAAAAAAAGGAAATAATTGGAAACAGCACCCCACAGGGGACTTAGCTTCAAACTCGACTCAGAGAAAACTGAAAATGAAGGGAACTGAACTTCTCAGAATCCAGCCTCTGGGTAACTCCTGACTGACTTTCTACACCTTTCTTCTCCTCTTCTTCTTGATCCTGTAACAAAATAAAAGCATGGTACCTCAGCATGTGAATGAAGGTGAAAATGTATGTATCTGATAGAAGGGGCTGTGTTTTCAATGTCAAAAATATGAATCCGGAGCGTGGGAAAGTCGGGTCTGGTGTGCAGTAAGGTAACCTGGGGCATGGGAAAGCGGTAAAATGGTCGGGTTTGGGAACTATCTACTCATCTTTGGTTTTTCTGTTGAAATGAAGGAACTGCTATCATAGTTTGACTGTCTTTTGTGAGTGAGAGTTTGTAGGTATGTCTCCAGATGAAAACCAGGGTGAAACAGAGGTCTCCATTTGAAACCCAGGGTAAAACAGAGAAGGAGAAACCTATCATAAGAAGTGGTATCATTTTCTATGGTGTTGGAATCAAGGAGTTGGATGTCAGTGTATTCAGGAAAATAGCTCTTCATCATCTGGCTCGTCGACTTCTATTCTTACTGATGGTATCCAGGTTTCTTCAGCAGGTCTACAGCATCGGGTATTTGAAGGTCCTGGTCTTGGGAGATCTTCTTCACCCAGTCTTTCATCCTCTACTCCTTCTACTATGTCCTGAACACTAGGAAACCAATATACCGACCTTCAAATAGTATTACTGAGTAAGAAAAGAAGTGTCCGGAGCGTGGGAAAAAGAGTCGGGTGTTGGGTTGACCGGGTCAGGATCATGGGAAAAACTACTTGTAGTGTTGAAATGGATATCTGAATGCTGGAAGGGAGACTGCAATGGTGAGATAGACATAGAGAAAACTTAGCAATACTTAGAACTAAAACTTTGACTACAGAAATAAAAACTGTCGGGAGATGAGACCGGGTCCGATGCGTGGGAAACCGGGTCCGGGTCGCGAGAACAATGCTCTGAAGTGTCAGACAGTCTCTTTGAATGTGAAAATGCGAAAATAGCCACTTGGAAGGCTTCAGAAGGGTCTTGAAGGTGGGATCCTAGGGGGAACAAATTAAACCGACTGTCCTCAGGAGGATTGGTACTCGGGGAACTCGGGTGGAAGGTGGATAGGTCCGGGTCCGGATCGCGGGAACTGGAGTATGGAAAAACAGGATACTAAAAATTGAGCAAAACCACTGAAATAGGCTTTCAGAGATCAGGACTAGGGAATGTAGGACTGATCAGCAAGAAGGAATGAACATCTCAGGTATGGGAAACCAGGTCGGGAGCACAGGAAACCGGGTTGTGGATGCAGTAACAATGATCTCATAGGTAAAAAGAATGGTAATACCATGAATAAGGCTCTCAAATGTGGAATAATGAAAAAGAAAGGCATTTAATGCAAAAAGGGACAGGATAAAAGCAGGATGGATTGCCTGAAGTATAGGAAACCAGGTTCGGGGCATGGTAAACTGGGGCTGGAGCGCAGGAACCAGCATTTCAAGTTCTGCAAAGAATGATTTGGGTTCTATGAAAATGGATGGATCAGCAATAGCCATATGAGTCATGGGTACTTCATCTGATGGGTCTGGGTCCACAGAGTAATTGGGATGAAGGGTCTGCAGTGTAGGAAACTGGGTCTGAGGTGCAGGAAACCAGGGCTGGAGCATGGAAACTGGCAATTCTTCAAGAAATGATTGGGGTTCTATGAAAACTGGTAAATTAGTGATGGGAACATGACTTAGTATGGGTACTTTAGAGATGTCTGGTGGCTTTGGGTCCACAGGGTAAGCAGGATAAAAGGTCTGAAATGTAGAAGACTGTGTCTGGGGCACAGGAAACTGGGAACAGAGCATGGGAACCAGAAGCTCTGTAAGAATTGACTCAGGTTCTATGAAAAATGGTGGTTCAGCAATGGAAACATGACTTAAGGGTACTTTGAGTGTGTCTGGCAGCTCTGGATCCACAGGGTGATCAGTATGAAGGGTCTGTGGTATAGGAAATCAGGTCCAGGGCACAGAAAACTGGAAACAGAGCACAGAAACCAGTGATTTGGCAAGAATCAGCTCAGATTCTACAAAAACTGGTGGTTTAGCAATGGAAACACAACTTATGGATACTTCAGATATGTCTGGTGGTTCTGGATCTGCAGTCTTTACCATAACCTCTGTCTTGGGTTTGAAATGTAAAATTGGGTCTGGATCTGCAAGTGGTGTGAACTCCGGCCGAATTGCAGTCAGAACTGACAGGATAGAGTTTGGATTGGCTAGAACTGGGGCTGGGTTGGCTGAAATCAGTGTTGAAGGTCTCGGGTTTGATATGACTGGCTCAGAAATGCATAGGGTTGGCTCAGATTCTGGCCAGACTTTACAGAATATGGTCAGAGCAGTCCGGGTTTTGATGCTACAGGGTTTGGGACCTAAAAGGAAGAATCAGGCTGCATCAGCAACATTGAACATTGGGTATGACTCATCAGGATAAATGTCAGAGCAGATAATGGCAAGCCAGTGAAGAATCTGGTCTCAGAGACTCTGTGGGAAACTACTCAGGTAAATCATGTCATAATCATACTCAGCCAGGTGCTTCTGGGAAAGGAGCTGTGCTGAAATTCAAATACAGCTTTGGTAATACTCTCCAAATGTTTCCAGGCTTGTCATAGGCTTCATTTGAGATTTCTGAGCTAATGCAAGTAAATCAGCACACTGGTGGTGTTGATTACCTTCACATCCTGGATAGTAGTCAATTATGGCCGCTTGGAAGGCCTCCCAATCATTTCCGGCTGCTTTGGGTACTGTTTCCCATAACTTGGCTTCCTCAAGATCAGCATATCAGATAGCAGCCTTGATCTTTTGACTTCCTGAGAGGTTGGCATTGACTTTGAGACACTCAATGAGTGTGGGAGTTCAGTGATTACCTCACCACTGAAATGGAGGGCATCAGAGGATCCTCGAAATGGCAGAAATGCCATAGATTATGACAGATTGAGGCAGAATTAGTAGTTGCTAGTCAATGAGGGCCGTGAATGATGTCAGATTAGGGTTGAGTAAGGGTCCAGGTCCGGATCTGGAAATGTGGCTGTGCAAGCATGGCCATTCCAGGTCTAATTGTACACTTGCCAGTCTTGGATCTGTTGGATTTAGATGGCAATTACTAGGAATGGATGGAAATACTTTAGAATAGGCTCAAATTGGTCTATGACACTGTCAGAATGTCTTTGGGTGGCTTACAACTCTAAAAACTTGAGCTCAGAAACATCAGTGCAGACAAATTTCTCAGAAATGGAAGTCAGAATAAAAGTTTTCAAGTGCTGCTCACTGGGGACTGAGCCTAGGGAAGTCCTTGAGTGCTCTCTTGAATTCCCTCATGGTGGGCTCCAGTTGTAAAACAGCAAAAGGACTCGGAATGTAATCCTATGCAAGAAATAGGGGTGTGAGTGTGTATCTTGACCCAAGGGGATTGCAAAGAAAGCAAAGGAAAGAAAGAGGACTGTAAGGATGGCTTACTAAATGTCCACAGAACACTGGAAAACTCAAGTCTGACTTCCCCCCATTCAGTAGGGCTAGGAAACCAACTCTATTTGCAGGACTTGAAGGGGACTTGTAGGGAAATGTAGGAAAAGGCTTGGGGAACCAGACTTAAAGGCTTAGATAGATGGTGGTAACTTGCATACTATCTAGGGACTAAGTCCTAGGTACAAAAGTATAATCTGGGCACACCTGAACAAAGTACAGTAAAGAAA
>JBBPTO010000995.1:0-19735 GCA_038094155.1 Pulveroboletus cf. aberrans | reverse complement strand
AGCACATATGTGCAGAGCGATTTAAGGACAGTGCCTGTTGATTTGCTTAAAGGCAGTGGGGTATCGTCGGGGACCTTGTAAATATTGTGTGGCGGGGGCGGCGCATCTCGTTTCGGGTATTGGTCGACTATGCCCTGTTTGAGTTCCTTGATTGTTGTCTCCGGGGAAACAACGATGCATTCAAGGTCGCCATAAGGTTGGCCGCGTATCCAGTAACGAAGGTTCCATGGGAGGTCGGACATGGCAGATTATCTGATGTGGTATCAAAAGCGATTTTACTATACAAAGCGACGAGTCTCGCAATGCACTGGGTCCCCACCCGTCTCGCTCCCGCCGTCATTCTCTCGCCCCTACGAGATCCTCGCCATCTCGCCTTGGCCCGCACGCATCTCCCTCTGGCCCCAGCCGTCTTGCAACTCCCCTCTCCATCCTCCCACTACGCAACGGTGACCGCAACGACGCGACGACGGAACATGGCCATGACGACAACAACGACGCAACAAAGGTGGCACGCCACGGTGTCGTGACGCGCAGATTGCGACGGCGACACGCCGGCGACCACAACGACACCACGAAGATGACACGGTCGCGACCACGACAGCGACGCGATGATAGCGATGGCATGACTGGCACGACCGGAGCGACGGGACGGCTGGTATGGCCACGATGGCGATGGCTGCGCGGCGCGAGCCACAGAAGCGGGGACGGCGACGAGACAACTGATATGGCCCCGATGATGACGACGGCGACACAACGGCTGATGGGATGCCATTGAACCCATTTCCATTTGCGTTACCCGTGAAACGAGTGATCTATGGGTTGATGGGTATGGGTAAGAGGTGTGTATGGATACGGGGGTTGGTCACGGTGCCGTGATGGTTCACCCATGTCCGACCCTGTTTGCATATCGCACACTTTGTATTGTGCATCGCGCACACCTATCGACGGCTTGCCCCATAGACGGATTGGTCACCAGTCTGACGCCATATGTCAGTAGCAGAAGAACAGTGAGCTTACATGTCGTCGGAGCACATCCAATTATGAACACTCCTGCTTAAAAGGTAAGAGTTTGAGGTCCCGTGGCACGCACACACATATCCCAAATGGCTTTCAGAACTTCCGTTCCTGGAGTCATGTCAGAGACCCACTCGAACAACCCTACTTGTGCCTGCCTTTCGTCGACCATCGCGGCGAGCACCCCTGTTTCACAACGACGGTCCCGTCGTCGATCTCTGCTAATCCAACAGGCTCCTTCAATACGGTCGTGATGCGCGGGTCCGTAGGCAGCGGGATGGAGGTCCACACGACGCCCCGGATTCCGCGTGCGTGTCCTGGATGTCAATGTTGCTGGTGTACGTCGTTGTCGTTCTTGTTGAGAACGCACTGTCCGCGAATGAGCTAGCCAATGTGTCCAGCGTAAGGTTGTGGGTCGTCTTCACGCCTGTGTCAACTGCGAGCGAGCATTCCAGTATCTGCTGCTCGGTGCTCTGGGTAAAGATGTGATCGAACGTGGACAGAAAGTTACACACACATTCTGCGTCAAAGAGGAAGTGCCTTTAATTTCGGTGGAAGAGACATGTTTATCGTTAAGATAGACTTTGACGGTACCTTCCAGTAAATAGGACATAATCAGCGCGCTCTTCACTTCGCACCGAGCGCCCTGGGTTAAGCATGGACAGACGGGAAAGATGATACCACGCATTGCGTAGAAAACGCGAGTGTCGATATTGGGCACTGCGACACGCATGAACTCAGCTTGAAGTGAGAGCGAGGCAACCAGAACGTGATGCACCTACCAGAAGGAACAAAGATGTATCCATCAGCAATATGGGTGATGCCTAGACTCCGGATGAATGATATTTGGAAATACGGATAAAGAACGACATACACGAGAAATGAGCTTAGAAAATTTTCTGAGATGGAGGTGTCACATTCAAGTTGGGGGTAACCTCAGTTGTTGGCCGTTCGCTAGATGTCCCTACGTCTGAGCATATGTCTGTTCCACAAAACCCACAGCTTGAGCTGGCGTCTGTTACCGCTGACCGAATGTAAATGGTTTGTATTCGCGTGTCTATTCCTCCTCTGCATCCTGCATCTTATCTTGACGAGCGGCCAGCCGTTTAAGTTGTGGTTGACCGAAAATGGGCTGGCGGGGGGGATTTCCAGGGTGGAAATACGTGGGTCGGACTGAGAATGATGTCAATCCTCTTTGGCTCAGGGAATTGGATCAAATGTGACACTTGATCTGCTGTTGTGAGCGTCAAACTAACGTCTTCCCACTTTTCACCAGTCCACTGTGACCTGACAACGGAAGTCAAGCGTCACCCGGTCACCGTCGCAAATGGTATATTCTCTGTCACAGGTTCACCACTGAAACGTGAAGATCGTACACTGGTTTCCGCGAGACCTGTGTAACAACTAAGAAAATATCGTTCTCATGAGACGATTTACACAAAGGTGGTTCGGCTTACCGTAAGTTACTGTGAGCTCTGGAGCTTCAGCAAGAATTTGGTTGTTGCACAGGACAGTCACGACCTTGGACGACAGCTGGCTATCGAGGCTGACCAGGCGATCCGTTTCTTCCCAGGGCACCTTCTTACCATCAAAAAGGCAATGCAACTCCACTACCTAAGGCATATACAGGTCATAGACTTTTTCACGATCTAGCAGCAATCCTGGAAAACTATCTGTATATGGACCGTAATACGCATATGCCGTGCCCGCGACATGCGATAGCGTTCAGTGGCGATGTAGTGTCTTGTACATTTCTATGAGATAAGTTATGTTACTTGGTGTAGGAGTGGGTGAGCGATTATCGGACGCAAGTAGCGACTACCGCAGAGCGAGAAGACACACGAGACGAGTGCAAAGTAATTTATGAGAGATCCTCCAGCGCTTCGAGCCTGGCAATTTGCCTGATCAATCCAGTCAGAAGACTCCTGTAAAATCACTTCGTTTACTTGCCTATCCCTGACCGCCTCTTGCCACCTTTGAAGCCTGGCAATCTCGTGCAATTGGAACCCATAAATCCGCGGTCGGTATCTGTCTGCTTTCAAAGCAACAGTGGCTGTACTTGCGGGTTCACCGACGACTTCGGTCACTTCCGGTTCCTCCCTCGTGCGTCTGCTCCTCTTGTTCGCGTCAGTCTCGTTGACTCGAGTGGGTTGTGCAGGCTCAACAGGACCAGCTTTTGGAGGAATGAGATGCGGGTAAACCATGAAAAGCAGGTGCGGGAATGAGGTGCCAAAGTAGGCCCCATCAATAGAACCGTGTCGCGAAGATTTGGGAGAGTAGACATCTTCACAACGACCACAATAAAGCTTTACTGATTTCTCATAAGGAATATCACTCAGGCCAACCGGCAGGAGAGGTTGAGATTGACAAAGAACTCTAGGACAGCGACCGAAATCCACTCTTTTGAACTTTTCAAGCTGGCGTGTGTAAGGATTTAATTTTGGACAAAGGAGCGAATAAATACCATTTTTGCAAGTCCTCGTGCTGTGACGATCCACCTCGCGTGGATGAGACCATACAACAAGCGAGCTTGGACATCTAATGCGCCCCGAAGTTCATCCTGAATGTCATCATCTGCACAAGGTGGTAAGCTGCATAAAATTTGAAAATAAATCGAGACTAGCCAAGGTTATCCGTGATCAGATCGAGAGCTTGTGCATAGTTGGAAACCTCGTTGTTGAGGCCTGTCAAATTGAACCTGTCCAGGATATAGTCCTCCTCGACTTCACAGAAGTACTCGTTTCCTTTCGAAGACAGAAACCAGGATATCCACTACCGCGTGACATCGTTAGATCGGTTCAGATAGTATCCCGGGGTACTGTCTCACCGAACTGAACATTCGTGTGAGAAATGGCAAGCGAGCGGGCAGACAAGGAGACACACTTGGAATAATCTGAATCAGAACCCGTAGAAGCATCGTCCACTGCGCGTCCGAGCATCGAATCAGTTCTCTTCTGAAACTGGTTTCAAACTGACTTGTGGCCAACTAGCAAGTAATCGGAGCGAACACGGAAGAGTGGCGGTGCACTTTGCGCAACACAAACCCGGAAGAAGAATGAAGTTCACACGTACATCTTGTTCCACAAGACGGAAGTCTGGAAGACTTTTCACATGCCAGAAGCCGTTATTCTGGATATGCCGACAGACCTTCGTCCTCCAAACGTCTTCGAACTGGAAGATATCAGAGACAAGAAGAGCAATCGAGGAATCACTGCATTGACAACTGACGTTCCCGATGCAAACACAGTTCAGCGGACCGATGTACCACGACCGCCGCCATTGTGGAGGACCCCAGAATTCTTCTTGTACTACCTGGTGGCAGCGGTTGCTATCCCCTTCATGATCTGGGTGCCGGTTAACTTGAGTTCGCGTGCGTTACAAGGCAACTATCGCGCAACGTTCACTCACGTTTGTAGCAACACATGCCAACTATGCTATTTTTCGCTCCAAGTTGAGTCCTGGCTGGCTGTTCGGTCGTCCAGTCGTGAGTGTCCCTATTTAGTGAGGAATTGTGAAGCGCGGACACATTCTTTTATACGCCATGCAACGCATATCTAGGATAACAGTGATGCCCAATATCGCGCGTTTCGAAATAACGTACCCGCCTTGTCCTTTCTGGTCTTCGTTTACGTCGCCCTCAAATCAATCTACACCCGCTCTGCGACACAATCAATGTCAGGGACACCTACCGACAGAATGTTCCTCGTCCCTTTCAATATCCTGTTTGCTATCTTATACCTCGTCGGATTGCATGGCGCAAGCACTTTAAAGATAATGATTATACTGACTGCGAACTATTGCATTGGAAAATCTTTCGCGGGATCACGGGCTGGTCCAATCATTACTTGGATCTTTAATATCCTCATTCTATTCGCGAATGAGTGGAATGAAGGGTACCTCTTTTCGAGTCTTCATCCCAACTTAGCGACATTGGTGATTAATCCATTTTCTATACTACATGGTCTGACTTGCTGCTAGGATACACTCAAAGGGCTCTATCCCCGCTGGCATATCAATTTCAACGTCACGATGTTGAGGTTGGTGTCATTCAACATGGATTATCACTGGGCATGTACATTGCCACACCCATCAGAGGTTCGTAGTGATATGTCAGTCTACATCAGTTCTCAGCTGTCTGGCACAGTCGGAGTCAACGTTTACCGAAAAACAGCGAAGTACCTTCCCTCATTCCCTCGAACACTATACGTATGCGAACTATATCGCCTATGTGTTGTTCCCTCCGCTATATATTGCTGGTCCAATCCTGACGTTCAACAACTTCATGTGGCAGGTCCTCCATTTTTTCATGAAAATATAGTTGATAAATTCACTTGCGTCTCTTTAGCTGCGGCAACCAATTGATATTCGTCGGGGGGCTATTATAGGCTACTTGACGCGATTCCTTATCAGTCTCCTGATCATGGAATTCATCCTCCATTATATGTATGTAATCGCTATCAAGGACACAAAAGCTTGGCGGGGCGATACACCACTTGAGCTGAGCATGATAGGTTTTTGGAACCTCATGATTGTCTGGCTAAAAGTAAGTCCTCGGGCAAGGTGTACCCATCCACGCTAACTCCGCATTTCTCCTCAGCTTCTTCTCCCGTGGCGATTCTTTCGACTTTGGTCGCTAGCCAGTGGGATCGATCCGCCAGAGAACATGGTTCGGTGCATGGCAAACAATTACTCTACGTTAGGTTTCTGGCGGAGTTGGCACCGTTCGTACAATCTCTGGATAGTACGGTAACAATATCTCTGATCCGGAATGGGCATTAACTAACGAGTGGTAGATACATTTACATTCCGCTTGGGGGAACCAAGAACGTAGCCATCGGCACTTTGCTCATATTCACCTTCGTGGCCTTGTGGCATGATTTGTCATTCCGCTTACTCGCATGGGGCTGGCTTGTCAGCCTCTTCATTCTCCCGGAGCTGATCGCTACCAGGTTACTCCCTCAATCTAAAGTTCGTCTCCATTGTCTGATGGGACCACCGCCTTACCTTTTTCACGCGATTAGTACGGACAGAATCTATGGTATCGACACGTTTGCGCATGTGGAGGCGTTCTCAACGTCTTGACGATGATCTCCGCAAACCTTGTTGGCTTTGCCATTGGAACCGACGGCATCCTGTACATGGTGGATCAAATCACAGGGAGTTTTCAAGGTGACGCCAGAAACTTTCCCCCTTTTTAGTACGGATTCTGATTCCAGTTCGTTGATATGAAACCGAATGGAAATCTGATCATTTCGCACCATCTTGCGCCTGATTGATTAGGCATTCGATTCTTGCTCGTCGCTTGTGGGTGCTTGTTTGTGGGCGTGCAGTTGATGTTCGAGTACCGGTGTGTTGAAGAGTTCCATCTTCTTCGGTAGGCGAACGCCTAACACGATTTCATTAATTATAGGGAGGAAGAAATGCGGCGAGGAATATTCCGCAAGTGTTGACGCCTCGGGTTGGGATCATCTCGCCGGGGGTGCATATTATTCATGTTCGGGTTTTCATCTAGATACCCGAGTGTTCATCCCCAGTGTGTAGTGGTTCTACGAGCAACTTTTGGCTGGGGGTGAACGCATCAAACTCGAGACAGTGGAGGAAATTAAAACCTCGGAACCCGTCATAGAACCAAGTACAGCATCGAATTATCGACTTTCCTGCCACAGCGACGCTGTGCCGCCCGTTTAACATGACCGAACTGTGTACTGATCATCCCCTCGGGCTTGACGTGAAACCGACTGTTCGGATTACAGCATTGATAGAGCCCCGACATAATAACATCATGATCATGATGAGGGACGTGACCAAGAAGACCAAACGGGACCAAAAATTGAATTTGCCCCGAGGGATCATAAAGGACAAGGATCTGCCCGGCCAGCGTCCCGCGGTACCTCGGAAGATGTCGCCCGAAAATCGCAATCAAGACAATTACGAGAGCACGTAGCACATGGTGGTGACCCGCCGTCAATGGTGGCTCAGCGTTGACCGCTTATAGAATAGCGCATATTGTAAGTACTCGGACCGAGTCGTTTCCAACTGAAGACGTGCGTTTATCATTCTAGTAGCATGGAATATACAGTATGATTACAGTGTATCACCACACAAGGGGTATGAGAAGTGTGCCATTTACGTTTCCATATGGTGAGAAGAGACATGGAGAAGACGAACTGTGCGAGCCAAACTGGAAAGTCGAGAGCGATGCCGAGCAAAAGACGACAAAACTAAACTAGAATGAACGATGCAGTGGTAAGAGATAGTCGAAATCGATAGACGCAGAGCAGGGAAACACGCGACAGATCGTGCATAAATCAGGATTGTACTTTCTGTGCAGAGAACCGTGCGTTCATTCTTTCCTCCAGGATCCTGATCCGGTCTTTCGCTTGTTCTTGGAGAACGCCCCACTTGACCCACCAGTCATCCGCCTGGTCTTCGGCATCGTATCCGAATAACTCCTTGACATGCTCCCATTGGTCAAGCAGGTCGCCACTCGAAAGCACGGTCCGTCCCTCAGCAACCAATTTCCGTAGCACACTATCACGTTGCTGTTGTTGTTGGCTGTGGGGCATCATTGAGAACAACAGATTGCCCTGTTCGCACTTGACGACGCTCGCGCAACGACCTTCGCGGAGTTCTTGGAATGCATGTAAGAATATCGGTATTTGATCTTCCGTTCGGAGATGAGAGAAAAGCTTTGCGAACACTGCGGCGTCTTCCACGGCAAGCGCACCGCCTTGGATTGACCCAGCCTGTTTGAGTAAACGATAATTGCTCAGCTAACATCGACTCGCGCAGTATGGTACCACGAACCGGCAGTGGATGAGCGGCCTCTCCAATGATCACTACTCGACCGCTACAATGCACCCAATTTTCCAACGGTGATATGATCTTGACTTGAACGCGTGTAGGCGATTTTGCGAGGGCTGCTAGTTTGAGCAACCTGAACTAGTATTAGAGGTGAAACTAGATCGGATGCGTGTCCCTCGTACCTTGGTTCACAAAGGCCAAGTCGTTTTTGCATCTCACTGACTGTGGCATCCGTTACCCACCCGTTGTCGTCAGCGAAATTTTCCAGGCCCAGTTGAGTCCAAATTTGAAGGGCGTACTCAGCCTTACCGCCCTGGAACAGCCCTGCCAAGTGAGCCGCCACTCAAGTTTTAGCTGGTAAGCCCTCACCAAGTGGAAACCAGTTGCCGTGGACTTATGACCAATCCAAGTGTGAAATTTCTGAAAGGGTATCAGTGTCGGACATTATCCAGGAAAAACAACCAGAACTAACATGTTTTGAGCTGCAAATGTCTATTAGAGCGGGATCTTTCTGCATCAACTCCACAGGGACGGTCGTACTTGTTTCTCACAGTGAGCGACGCGGCAGTGGATTTACGAAAGCCACGTACTTGTAAAGGAGGCAATGGGAAGGGGCAGTCCCAAATACATCTTTCCCAGCGATCGCTTGCTGTACTAAACTTGAGCAACCGTCGGCCCCAACTATCACATCGGCACGTAATGTCGTTCCGGTGGACAGTGTTACGTGACGACGGTCGCAATCTAACGAAACTACCTTTGCTCCGTTGTGAACTTGTGCGCCAGCCTGGATTGCAGTGTCAAGTAACAATTGGTGCAAATCTGCATGCTATAGCGGGGCGCCGATTAAAAGGGACATTGTGCGGCAACAGCGAATAACAGAGACTTAGACTTACGTGACAAAACAGATAAACCCCACCAGTCTCCGTAAAGATATCGTCTTCCCAGACGTGAATCCCCAGCATTTCTCCTGTTTCATCTATATAGAGCCGCCGGTAATGAGCTTCCGAACCAACTAGACTTGATTAAACGCACATTTGTCTAACTCGAATGAACGAGACTCGACGGATATTGCTGTCAGAGCGTCCTTAAGACCCCACTTGTATAGGATCTTTACGACGTTTGGAGGTAATCGAATGCCTCCGGGGGACACCTATCGTTTCGTTAGGCATACAAAACGGAGCGTCGCGTCACGCACGTTCGAACTTTCCGAGCCTGTAGATTGTTCGAGGACCACGACACGGTGTCCTACTCGTCTCAGGGCCAGAGCGCAGGACATACCAGCGAGCCCGCCACCAACCACGAGAAAATCGATTGCCAACTCGGCAGGTCCACGGGAGGGATGGCACTGAATCGGCACTGGACAGTGAGTCTGCAGAATGGTCGACAGACCTGACTGACGGCGCACCATGGGCACGAACATCATCGTGGGTCTAACAAGACAACCGAAAAGGACGAGTACCGAGTGACCAAAGACACAGACAAACCTATTTAAGTATGTAAATGGGCGCTGACGAGACTAAGTTCTGTCAACTCCCATAATTAGGAAAGAGGTGTCTTTGTGCGGCGATTTGACATTTGCCTGGGACCTGGCGCGGGTTACGAACTCAGTCCCCACACGATCGAATCCATTATTTACTCATTATCCTAAATTGAACTCACAAGTAGTACATAGTCTCTGACCAATTCAGTTGACATTTTTGCGGCACCCGCCGGCTTGTCATGTCATGGCGAATGACCAGTACCTGGGGTTGTAGGCTGGGTAATGACGATGTGTCAGCGTTTACAATGCGCCACGGGATTGAATACGATCTTCCATTTCACTGGCCCGACTCGTCGCAGATCCGGGCCAGGCTGTGGAAGTGATCTTCGAAAAAAATTAAGGGGTATGCTATGACAGTGCCCTTGGCGAATTGACGAACCTGCCAGTCATACCGGCCGCCGCATTAACATTTTAACTAGCCTAAATGTGGTGGAGGTGAGGCCACTAGTAAACTTGAAGTTTAAGTCGGGGCTCACATTTAGTACAACATTTAGATCAGCACAAAGTGTTGCGGCTGAACACTTTTAGAATCCCTTCTCCGTATGGTAATTTTTTTAAGAGTCGACTCTATTATTATAACTCATCAAACCTTCTGCAGCGCTGCACGGCCGCCCGTAGGGTCGGAATGAATTATCTATGACAGTGCTGACGGTTCCGAGGTATCCAGCACGAGACGAACTATGGGTGAAAGACTCGGTATGTGGGACCGCGTGCTGATTTCTTTCTGACCCGGCGGAGTTCACCGTTCCCGGTCAAGACATAGAATACTACATTAGAGTAGTACCTCAAAGTAACAGGTCTGCTATGGGGATCTAGCACAGACATGGAAAAGGTCGGTCGTGCCCGTCAGTGAGAATGTTGAGCTCGCTGAGTAGAATCACATCATCCGCGTACGCTACGATTCATATGTCTCACGCATTTGACGCTGACATGCACGATCTACTGACATGAACACAGAACCGATAGTAGGATGCAGAACAGGCAACGCAACTGTGGCCACCATCTGCTGCCAGCAGTCTGGTGTTCTGCTTACCATCAGCTTACAATGAGCAGTACGACTGTGCCAGTGACTGCCATTCCCCAATCTATGCCTATGCCGACAAGTTTGCCCGCACTGATGTGCGCGTGGACTGTCAGCTCAGGCTCGACCGGAGTCTCAGAGATCAAAAGCTGGATATCTTGCGCCGGGCAGTATGCAAACGCCACTACCGACAGCTCGTGCCAGTGTTTAGCGTCATTGATACCAAAGCCATCCAGTGCCGTGGGCAGCCACGAGATGAAAGAAACAGTTGACCATCGTAGATCAGTCAGTGCGAGTGGAAGTCCAAGCGAAGGATCGCCGATGTCACTGACTGATTGATACATGCGGTGACATGTACTGTAGGTTCGAATTCAGGGGACCTGAAAGACGTCTGGGTCATGTGCAGACCGCACGGTGGGGCCAATTACTTCCCAGCAGTGCGTCTGCAAGGTGGATGCTATCAATAGGGGGGGAACGTATAGGTGGTGTTTCAGCGTGCGAAGGGTTTCATGGAGGGTATATCTTACCCCGATCTATTGCATGTATATATAGCATGGAGCTGGCCAGGCACTCTGGCCGCCATCTATTGCGCGCAGGTCAAGAAATGATTATGGCGCCCACAACCGGATCTATCACTGGCTAAAGCATAAGCATACCTTTGATGCGAGTGGACTCAAACACTAGTAGCGAGCCCGGGATTCGACGTTGGATTTCCTGCGCCTCTCACGTATGATGTGTATCAGTACCGACGCTATCAAGTGCCGCGCACGTCCGGCAGACGAGGCGTCCTGCGTGGTTTATTAATGATGTCCTGGTCAGTGTCATCGTACAAGCGGCGCTGGCTGTCCCATCGTAGAGGCGGATTTTGCGATCCCAGTTTAGAAGACCTACGCATTGGGTTCATTGTGAAGTTCACAAAGGCTGTAGCTCCCAGTTCCAGATGCTAGATGTGTTGGTCCATGGCCCGTGCCGTTTCAAGTTCGTCGATACCTGTACATGAATGCGCCGTGGTCAGTACCGTGGCCGATGAATCGTACGTTTGGATTGGGCCGACGCATGATAATTTCAGCACCGTGGGAGTTTGTTCCTTGCATCGATACTTCGACAATAACCCCTGCACCTTCCAACGTTTTTTTACCTGTCGAAACCTCGGCCGTAGCAAGATCCTAGGGATATAGACCTATGAAGAAACATGGGTGAGCTGATACAGCAAGAGCTCAGCCCTCAACACAGCTCGGATGAGTCTGCAGAACACCGCTCGCCTCCAAGCCCGCTCAAGTTCGATTTGGTGTCAGTGAAAAGGAGTGGCATCAAGGGATTTTCAGCTGGAATAGAGAACACCCTGGTTGAAAGGGCTACCGGTGGACAAGGTACACTCACGCATGTCGCACGACCTCCGTCTGAAGGACGGGGCCCGCAAAATGGCTCACGCCTATTGATGGCACCTGTGTGCAGTCCGATCTCGATGTTTGGTTCCCGGAAGGAGCTATTGCTTGGCTTGATTGACAGTCTCGAGAGTAAGTTTTCTTGCTAGTGATGACTTCTTTTGCTGATGACCCCTAAGTTCAGGAACGGCTCTTTCAGGAGAAGGGTATCTTACGTTGGAACATCAACCCCAATAGTTTGATGTTCATTGAAACTGGTGCAGCCAGGATATTATCTCTCATCGATTTTGATTACGTGGGCACCGTGGCAGAGTCAACTCGGTACTCTCAACGGATGGTAAGAGACACGGACGTTGTTATACACTTGCCCTCGCTCATATAATGCGATAGGTTCACCCACGGTTTGCGTCTTTGGAAAATCTGCGAATGGTCGAGGGGACGTCACAGGTTGAGCCAAGTGTCTCAGACGACCTTGAGTCGTTTTTCTACGTCTTTATATGGATCTGCGCTTCTTCCACGGGTCCCAACGGAGCTGTTCAGACCCAGTCTCCTGATTACATATCCCCCCTTCGCTGGGGTGACCTTCGCTTTGACCTAGGGAAGAGGGAATTCATCCGAGCTTCCAACGATACAATGGACAGACACTTGACGCCGTACTTTAGCAATCTCAAGAGTCTTGCCAGGATATGGAAGGAATTTGTCAAACAGGAAGATCATCGCAGAGCCTATCCTAAGAAGGGAACACGACCGCCCCTCACTCATCGCAAGATAATAGAATTGCTTCAATGTTATGCTCAGCTCCTCCCGGATGCTGATGATACGTCACCCCATGTGGCTGGCGTGAAGCGTTCTTGTCCATCGACAAATGCAGCGCCCACGCCAAAAAGAAGGCGCCACAATAGTACTGGGTGCATCAGCACTGATTGGGTGCCTGTCCACTAAATCATCGTGATGCAGTCTGGCCATGTACAACGTCCTTTGACTTGCGCAAAGTAGACTTGCTAGTCATTTTCTTGTTTCTCGAAGGATCCTTGTGTATGCTGTCGCTTGCTCTTTATGCTTGGAGACAGAACGGGGGAATCTGTGACTTGCCGAGTCGTTTAGTGATTGTGCCGAAGGCGCCCTGATGGTGCATTCGGGTCATACAATACAAGTTATTCAGTACATCATAATTGACGAAGTCTGGATGCTGGAGGGAAGACTGCGCCAGTCGCTAAAGAGTCTACCACACATACGGAAGAATTCTTGCAGGAACCTGTTTCATATATTGTTGATATTCGTCTCTGACAGCATCGTCTTTCTGAATCAGACTCTCCTGTAATGGCTGTCAGGAGACGTCATGTGAACAATCAATAGTGAACATACCTCGATAGGCATCTTGATAGCAAACGTGAGTGCTGTGATACCAAGGGTGACGATGGGTGCATACGACCAGAACATGATGGACCACAATGCTTCCTGTGCGAGGATCGAGCTGTTTCGTGTTCGTTCCATGTCAGATGGTACAGAGGCAAAGCATCCGAGAATGACTTACCAATACGCAGGATGACGAACCCATCTCAGATTTGGTAGAAGCACTGGATAGGGGCTATCAGACCATGGGAAAACTCTGGATATCACTATAGGGAACTTCCATTTCCTACAATGGAGTTGTTTTTCTGGAGGTCGAAGTTGACTTGAGTGTACAGGATATGACAGTATCCCCCTCTTAGGCCTAAACCCCTGAAGGCCTTTAGGGACCATGGAGTTAGGAGGCTTCAGAGTTTGAACTGGGGGTATAAGTCATGATGGAGTCAGAAACAGGGTTAATCTTCAACCACTACCATCTATGTCCGAAATTGATGATATCAAGTCTTGGTCTGACAACCATCTGGTGGAGCATGAGGACAATGATGACAAGACGTTGGAAATGAAGGCTGCTGAGTGGAGGAGGTGAATGAAGGTGAGGAAGAAGGAGGAGGCTTGGAGGAAGGCAGAGGAGGCATGCAGGAGGGCAGAGCAGGAGGTGTGCGTGAGAGTGGAGGTGGAGGCAGAGATGCAGAGGTGAGCGGAGCAAGCCACAAGAAGGGAGGTGGAGGAGGTTGCCAGGAGACAGGTGAGTTTGCTGTTCAGCGACTCAGAGGGTGACTAATGGAGGCAGAAGGAGCAGGTGCAGGTGGGGCTGAGCTCTGGAAAAGAAAAGGAGCAGGAGGTGGTCCTTGTGGACTGTCAGAGGTGTGAGGAGCAGGGGCTTGAGTGCATCCTCAGGCTTGGTAAGTCAACTGTGTGCATGGACTGCCATGAGGTGAAGGCAAGGTGTGAGAGACTGGGTGAGGAAAGGGCAAAACCATGGAAGCAGAAAAGAGCGGATAGGTCAGAGAAGATGGGGCATGCATAGAAAAAGGCATGGCTGGAGGCAGAGGGGAGTGGGTTGGGGTCCAGGGTGAATGAAGCCCTTCTGAAGGTGCTTTGGGAGATCTGGAACATGCTGATTTGTCAGAATTGTGTGTTCGACCGCCAGGAGGTGCTGTTGAGCACTTTGATGCAACTCAAGGTGAAGGAAATCTATGGTGAGCTGGAGGGGACAGAGGATGAGTGGAAGCCTGAGGGGTTTGCAGGAGAGTTGGCTGCATTGGCCAAGGAAGACACAGCTGCATCAAGGAAGGCATTGGAGTGGGTGGAGGAAGCAGAGGACAGAGAGACAGAGGAATTGGAGGATGGAGAAGATGCAGAGTAGTTGATCTGTTCTTCATCCTGTAAATAGTCTTCGTCAGAAATGTACATGACATAACCAGACTGAAGGAACAACCAGTGAGAAAATGTTGAAGGAAGCCAGAAAAGGCTGGGTTGAATTGGAGGAAATGAAGGGTGTTGAAGTCAGATGGGGGAAGGATGGAGGACTAAGGGCAGAGTGAGGAGTGGTTGGGAAGTGCAGGAGCAGTTCCTACCCCCCTCTTAGGGTCGACATTCCAGTGTCGACAAGGAAGAGGAAGTGAGTGGGAATTGCCAGAGTACAGAGGTACCAGAGGTATCAAAGGGTATTTCTAAGGCTGAAGTCCTGCAAATGAACCAAGGAATGCTCAAACATGGGTGTGCAGTAACCTAGAGGTCAAAGAAAAGGAGGAAGAAGGGTAATTGTGCTGACATCTGGCTAAGGACCCAGCAGAGATCGGAAGGAGGCAAAGTATCACAGAGTGTGAGAAGCAACTCTGGAAGGAGAAAGAGACAGAGGGTAACAGAGGAAGTCGGGGAGCTGCAAAGTGCATCAAGCAGCTCTGGGTGGAAATGGGGATGGAGAAGATGGTGTTGATGCATTCTGAACAGACCATTTTCCATGGGCCTCCTGTCAATCAGGTTAGGATCTGAAGTGAGCGGAGTTGGGGCTGCCAGGCAGTGATCAATGTGGTCAAGAGGAAACAGAGAGGCAGGGAGCAATGAAGCAGAAGTGCACAGAGCACATGGAGCAACTCTGGGCAAGGGGGTGATGCCATCAGTCTGAATAGCCATGTTTCAAGGTGCTTCAGCCAAACATGTTAGGATCTGGAGTGGATGGATGTCAGCAGTATCAGGAGGTGGGTCAGAGAAGTTGAAAGGGGTCAGAGCAGAGACCAGAGATCAAGAGGTTCAGAGTGGACACATAATCTGAGGCAATAGCCCTGCAAATGAACAGAAGGATTTCTCAACTTCTGATGCACAGCAACTAAGAGCTGAGGAAAAGGAGAGGCAAGGTGGGTGCGAGTGCTGCACTGGGCAGACATAGCTGGAGGGTGGACCACAGGTCCAAAGGATAGAGTGAAGGATGATCTGGAGACATGCGGTGTGACCAGAACATCAGAGGCACATGAAGTGGATCAGAGATGAGGTGGAGGTCAAGAAATGAGGAGGGGTGCAAGTGTCACATGAAGTGAACGCAAGCCAGAAAGATCAGATGTGAAGTCTGATGAATCTCAAGGGAACTGGAGAGGGTGGTCATCTGGAGGATGGCTGGTTAGGCCGGAGTGAGCTTGGAGCTTGAAATCAGAGACCAGGGTGATGTTAGAGGGGTTGGCATTCAGTCTACAGATGTCTGGTGAATGTGTCACTGCTTAAACTCTATGATCAATGGATCATTAATGGGTGAGTAGACAGGGCCATCATTTGTGTGTCTGGAATCCAACAGAGGCATGCACAAAGCACTGGAGGTGATAACTCTGAGATGGAGAAGCAGAGTTTAGAAGGGGCAATGTTGGAGGTGCAGAGTTCAGGAGTTCAGGAGATGTCAGGAGGAACAAAAATGCCATCAAGGCATGGAAGTCATGAAACAAGGTGGTGACCATCAGAGGGCTCAGAGGACAGGAGATGGGGTTGGAGTTGTAAGGAGATCGGTATATCTCCAAACAGAGGCAGAGTAGACTAAGGTTGATGGTACCAGTCATAAGAAATGAATGGATGTGCTTTGAGATGGAGGTGCAGATGGGTATGGAAGTAGCACAGGCTCCTGAGGGCATGATCAGATGACCCACAAGTCATCTTGGACAAACAACTCCAGAGAAAAGTAGAGTTGCTTTGGAGTTGCCTTGAATGGTGAAGGCAGTTGTTCAGATGCCTAGAGAAAGACTTTGAGATGGAAATCTTGAGGTGGGCATGAGGGGTCATAGTCAGAGTAGTGACAGTACAAGTGGAAGCCTGAATATACTGTTAAGACTGGATCTCCCCTGCTCAAACTCCAGTCAGAGATCAGAGATCAAATGGCTGGAGATGTAGGATCACATTAAAGAGAGGTTGACCAACCTAGACTGCTATAGGTCTCTGGATAGGAAACTAGCAGGTTAGTAACACAAAGAAAAAAAGTGAAGGAATGATAGGTTCATCCCAGGGGAATTGCAGGTAGAGAATCAAGGGAATGCAACCACAGGGCTTACAGGAATCCTTGGTAGTCAATCTAGAAGAGCTCCTAATGCTTCAGACATGGCTGATGAGCACAGGAGTTGATTCTTCTAGGATCAAAAGAGAAAAAGAAGAGAAGAGATCCAGATACAACTGGATTGACAACAAATGAAGACTCAGACTCTGAGTGAGTGATAGATGATTGATTAATTCTCCAGTGCTGTGTGTGAAACACAACTTTTATAGTCTGAGCACACCCAAGACTCTAAATAAACATAAAGAAGGGAAAAGAGACATGAATCCAGTGACCAGATCACAATACAGAGTGTCCAGTACATAGTGTCCGATGTAAAGATGCTAGGAAGCCTGGGGTGGGTTTCCTGAGTGGTTAGTGTCAGGTGCAAGCAGAAAACTCGACCCAAAAGGGATCCAAGGGTCTAGGACAACATCTGAGAGGAAAAGAAGTGAAGTCCACTCAACTGTAGAGCTGGAAAATGAGAGTCCAGACTTCCCTGTGACAGTAGGGCTAAAGTCCAACTATGAGATGGTCGATACTTGTGGGACTTGACTTGAATGGCGGTGGAAACAGTAGAAAATGAGTTCTCAAGACTTTAGAAGATGACTAAAAAAAATGAGATTTGATGTGGACTGAAGTTCAAGATACAACATTTATAGTCTGGGAATTCCCAAGACTTTGTACATATCAGGAAACATAGGTAATGTTAGACATATGGTTGCAAAACTACAACAATGTGGAGAAAGACGATATGAAACTTGTTACATGACTGAGGGGATCAGGTCCGGTGGACTTCCGCCCACTCTTCAAGACTCTACATATGAAAATAAAGAAAGTCTGAAACTCACCTGACTCAGATCCTATAAATACCAGACAGATGGACACTGGGGACAGGACGAACAGTACTCAGGGTTTGAGGGAATGCATCAGACATGACTTCATCAGCTTCAGGAAGGACTTGGGAACCAGGGAAAATGAGGAATTGCACTGTAGGACTGTACAGTCTCCTACATTCACAGAGGACTTGCATACTGACTGTCCTCAGTCAGCACGGCCATGCTGACCTAATACAAAGTTGCAGCTCGGTATTAGTTGTCCACATGACTGAATCAGGAGATCAATTGCCCACTTAGGACAATGGCTCAGCAATGCCCGAACATGCATTGCAACATCAAAACCTTGACCTCAAGCTTCTTTCTCCCATCTATACCATCCCTGCCACTTCTCCACTACTCTTTCAACTCTTATCACAATGTCAGATCTCTTCGCTTCCCTCAAGGCCCTCAACAATGTGGTCCTGATGACCAACTCCCTCAAAACAGATGTGATTAGATGCATCGACACAGCATGGGAGAAACTCACTGCAATGGTGGCATGTCAACCAGAAGATGGGAACAATCTGCAGGAGGAACAAGAAGTGTGGTGTGGTGAGCTAGGGGACTCGATGGTGCATGGCATGGCTTTTCTGTTCCTTGTTGTGTCTAACGTTCAACAGTCAATGCTACAGATGGCCCTTCATGAGGCCAACACAGTTGGGGCCATCCCTGATTGCCTCTCCCCTGTCTTCTTCGAGCCATTGGTGCTGCTCAAGAAACTGCAGATCATTGGAAGGCTGGAGTGTGTGTGGGGCTGCAAAAGCTGGCTCTATGACTGCAATGAATGTTGACATCCCTGACACCAAACCGACAAAGACACCCTTCCTGGCATACAATGTGCCAACTCAGGGCTCATTGGAGGCACCCATGACAATGACAAGTAAGTCCACCAAAAGCAGGAATTTAGAGGGGGTGCTCATTCCTGCCTGCAAGGTAAGTTTGTGCACAGCACTATGTCTTTGATCTAACTCATTGTAGCATTCCCATAAGGACTCTGAGGAAAACAATGAGGCAGCAGAAGACTTGGGAGTGAAGGCCAAGGAAGGCTATCAATATCACGATCCTTGTCAGTCATGCAAGAGCAAGCGAGTGCTGTGCATCGCAAAACAGAAGGGGATCGCCTGCAGAGCCTGCAACAATGCAAAGGGGCATTGCAAATATGCCCAGAAAATGAAGGCTCAGTGGGCAGCAGAGAAAGAGAAAAGGCCAGTGAGGCCAATTCCCAGTAAGTGAATCAATTTCCCTAAGTCCTAACACTAACTCTAGTCATAGCGTGCAAGGTCCTCCCCTACTTAGCTGACAACAAGATCATTGAGTCTCCGATGAGGATCTGGAGCCAACCCCAATGCAAGGCAAAGGCAAGGCAAGGCTTTAAGAGGATCCCATGCAGTAGCAATTCTGGCAAACCATGGGCCAGCCAATATTGGCCGATGACATATTAGTCTGGTGAATTACCAGTTGGCCAATTTTCTATTTCCTGTGTGTCTGGCTGGCCAATAACACTACCTGGTCAATATTCACTGATTGGCCAATTCTGTCATCTTATCACTAGCCAGTTGGCCAATGGACTGTGTTCTGTGTGTGTCTAGCTGGCCAATGACACTGTCCACTCAATATTCACCAGTTGGCCAGTTTCTGTCCTCTTAGCACTGACTGGTTGGCCCATTCAATTTGATAGATACACATCATATTGGATATACTTTCTATTGTTCAAACACAATGTATATTAAATTTCTGGTGTTACCACTGTTATTTCGGCATTCTTTCCAGGTTTCACATGGTCTCAGCAAAGTGTAGAGAATGATATATCAGCCAATCTGGCAAAAATACTAGATATACTACATCAACATTACATACTATACTGCATTATATTGTTCAAACATAGTGTATATTAGATTTCTGGTGTTGTCACTGTTATTTCAGCATCCACCCTGGGTTTCCCATAGTCTCGGCAAAGTGTGGAGAATGATACATTAGTCACCTCTGTAAAAATACTAGATATACATCAATATTAGATAGTATACTGTGTTCTAGTGTTGAAACATAGTGTATATCAGACTTCTGGTGATATCACTGTTATTTCGACATTCCCTCTTGGTTTCCCACGGTCTTGGCAAAGTGTGGACAATAATAAATCAGTCATCTTGATGAAAAATGCTAGACATATGTACATCAACATTAGATATATGACATTCTATTGTTCAAATGCAGTGCAAATCAGATTTCCAGTGCTAT
>JBBPTO010000994.1:0-19760 GCA_038094155.1 Pulveroboletus cf. aberrans | reverse complement strand
GGATAGGAATGAGTCATAGAATATGACTGAATGACCGAAGATATCGGTAGGATATAGATACTAGCCAATGGCATAAGTATCTCGTTTCTATAGTGAATGATGAAACAATATAAGAGTGGAAATGACCGATGATTATACAATCATGATCTAGAACCTTGGTTATGTAATAAAAGAGCAGAAAGCGAATACCAAGTTTCAACACAGACAGAGTTCAGAGGAGAGAGAACATCAAGAGTGACTTCAATAAAGAGGTCAAGCAACATCAATATTCGAACTAAGGAATACATGCGGAGGTCTCGGGTTTATATACAGAGGTATCGGATCGGAGTCCAGAATGGTGAATGGAGGAACCATATGTAAAGGTACAAGAATGATTGGAGATCATAGGGTACCGAGGGGCGATGTACATAGGATGTAAGAATGGAATGTAACACAGGATAGATCATAGGGATGGAACATATGTTAGAGGAATGGAGCGAACATAAGAGGAAAGAAGATCTGAACCAATCATAATTGGTCTGATGGAGGAAGGGGTTCTGGTATCAGATGTCCGATGGGTGATGGGACGGAGTCCTTCAGAGGAGACCAGAGATGAGGGAGTCAGAGTCAGAGGTGGCATAGGGGGTATTGGAGGGATGATCGGAGGTGTGATTATAGGGTTGGGATGGGACATGACAAGTACATAGTATAGTTAGTGAATATTACTATGTATACTACCAGCTTCACCATGAAACAAGTTGTCCATCTTTATTTTCATCATTTTCATCAACAATGAAACCAGCTGGAACTGGAAGTCATTGATTTTAGTTTTGCACTTGTAAAAAAATATCTTAATCAATGTTTGGCTGAGAATCATCATCTGATCATATAGGTGGTTCTGTAAAGCAACATTCTTCTTTACCATGAAACTTTTTCTTATAGGCTATCCTTTTACATGGTAGAGACTGAATGGGAATGGTGGGATGGTTGGAACCTGCAGTCATTGCATTGCTGCACTTTTGCTTCACTTTGAGGCCATTTAACCACATGATACTGCGTCTCTTGAGATGCTTGATATCTTCTATTGATAGACCCCTTTCAGTAAGTGTTGTGTCATCAATTTCAGAGAGAATATTAAGCTCAATTGTTGAATATTTTGCATAGATAAATTTGGTGGCTTACATAAGCACACCTACATTGGACAGTAGCTAGCTTACTTAGGACTCAGTAACTTACTGAGGACATATAGATTACCTCAGTAAGAGAGAATTAATAGAGTTCTACATCAATCTTTTGCATCTCAAGAGAATACCTATAGGTCTATGCATACTCCACTTCAAGATGAGTTTCCACATACTGAAGAAAACATCTGAGCTAGGTTGATAACAGAATAGATGGAGACTAGAGCTCAGAGGAAGGAGGTGTTGTCATGCAAGCATGAACAGACATTTCTAAAACTGCAGCAGGAGTGTTGACCAAAGCAGAGAGGGTAATAGATGACAGAAGTTCAGAGTTTGTCAGTATTTGAAGTAGTAGGACAGACATGAGTGAGTTCAAGTTGGTATCAAGAGTCAGTATAGCCAAATAGATGGCTGTGCTGCAACTTTCTGTGCCGGGTGTAAAATGGCACTTTGTTTTCCATATTGAATAACTCAAGGTTTAGCAGGGTAGTTAGTGTAGCCTGACCTTCCTTCTGCATGTAACTTGATCAGATATTTCATGCATACATACAAAAAAAAATAACATACCAGACCACAGCACTAGTCCATAATCATTGCTGGAGTGAGCAGAACACATATGTAGGTGAAGCCTTCATCATAATTGTTCTTGTACCAGCCTTAAAGCTTGATTCACCATCAAGCAAGACATGTGTTGAGGTCATGACTTTCAAAGAGGAGGTCTACATTTGATAAGCCTGAAACCTGGCATATTTGAAGAAATGTGCTTACCAGGTTATCATTGTTATCAGATGGTAATTCTTCCTCATCCAAATGGTTCACAGTGAAAGCAAGTTTCTCAACATCCTTTATGTCAATAAATTTTTTTGTTGTGCTGGGTTTTATGCCAAGGATTTTCTTTTACTATTTCTCAATAGTCAGCTTAATTATCTACATTCATAGATTTATTGGCATGCTAGCTAGATTAGCAGAAAAATATCATAATTCAAGTTAAAGCTGAAAAAAGAATATATACATACATCTTCATGCTGGATGGCACAAACTTGAATGGAAAATGCCTCTTGTCTGTAATCCAGTATTAATCCTGCCCATGCTCATCAAGCATACTCTGCAAAAAATCCACATAGTTGGTATCATTGATAGAAAAAAGCAACTCTTTGGTTTTGATAGACTTTTCCTTCTTTGTAATTGTGGTTGTCTTATTCCTGGTCTTTTTCTTGAGAGCAGTATAGACAGTAAGTATAATTGCCCCCTTTTTTTTCCCTTCACTCACATGCCTTTCACATACACATGGATATAAGTTCCTACTTAGATGTTCTTTCATTTTCCTTGCTGACATGTATTCCATGACTCATCATTTCATTGCATTTCATGTGATTCCACTTGTCTTATCAGTGACTCCTTTCATACCTGCCCTGAACCATCTCTATATATACTGTACTTATTTCTCTTGTATTTTCCCAAGCTAGACCTTTTCTTCATGTATCTCAATATGCTGGCTCTTTGCTTCCCTCCTAGAACCTTCTTTACTCTCTGAGATGTCATTGTGCTCTTGAGGCAACACTGTTCACAGTAAACTCCTCAAACCTTGGAGGTGCTGAGCCCTCAAATTTCTTTGATGTTAGATTGTTAGGATCAAACCAGAAGAATGCCTTGTTTACCTAGAACTCTTGAACTTCATCCTTGTGAAATAATTAACCCCATTTTTCTCAAACCCTTGACTCTAGACCCACTTTAGAAGCTGTGCTCAGATTTCTACTCAAGGCAAGCATAACAAAAGATCTAGCTTTCCCTTGAATGGTCATTGCTTGATAAGCTAACATTTTCCCAAGACCTCCATTGATACTTGTTGGTGTTCCCACTCTAATGAACTCTCTACTCCAAGTTGCCTCCACACAACTGGACCCCCTTTGAAGACAATGACCTATATCTACTTACCAAGAAGGAAAAGTTACCCTTGATCTTGCTCACAGACTCCCCCATTCTGCATCCATTCTCCAGGTGCTGACCTTTTTGTTGCCAACACCTGTTAAACTTAGGCTGGGAGAGGTCAAGTACAAATTCAGAGTAACTCTAAAGGTACTGGAGTTGTGAAGGGTTTGACAAGACTTGGCTTCACTGTATGTGGTGTGCCCTTACTCAAGTTCAGTAGTCTTGAATTTACAGAGATAGAGAGAGAGGTTGGAGGTTGAAGGTTGGAGGTTGGAGTTGAGTCTTCAAGACTTGAGAGGATTTGAAGGAAAGTTAAGTTGATATTTGAACTGAGGTATGTACAGAGTGAAAGTACAGTATGTATATACTATGGAGGAGCACCAGATTTGTAACAGAGTCATAATGTATGAGTAAGAGTTGGAGGTCAGGAACCTATGAATCAGAGCTGCACACCAGTGAACTATGAACCAGCACTGTGCAAGCATAGTGCAGCAAGAGAACAAAAGTGAGACTAGTACAAATAGAGAAAAATGAAAACATACATAAGGAGAATGTGACTGGATAAGGTCTGATGGTAGTACAAAGCATAGTCAAAGAGAAACAGACCAGAGATGTTACAGATGGTACTGGAGGTGTGAATTTGGACTTGTATGATTTTTAGAATATGACAACACCCGTGCACTTGATCTGAATCTAATCATTGATATGCCTGCATCATAAGAATGGTACTGATTAGGAAAGGCATCAGAAGGGCCTGGGAATTGGCAGAAATGGATCTGTTGCTTAAAAGAGTCTAATACTCTCCTAGCATGTTAGCAAGGGAAGGAGAAATGTGGATTGATCACCAATGGCTAGATGAATTACTTAGGAATGGCAAAGATAACTGCACTGTGACTGAGCTTGTCTGAAATCCCTGCTTGGACATTAGTTTTGTATTATATTGGAGGTAATCCTCTAATTATTACCTCTGTAGTCTACTATGGTAGTTGGTCCACTTCAGTGCAATAGCCTATTTTGATAGGTAATAATTTGCTGTATAGAAATGAATTGCTATAAAAAGTATAATGAAAGTGTTTAAGCAATCCATGGACTTAAGACAGTGTACATTGACTGAGAACGTAAGTCTTGCTTATGGGTTAGATATGCACTGATGTGAATAAAATCAAAAGTGAATAACCCTGGGTGAGCCATTGGTCAAGTTTTATGAAATGTTGCCTAATTTTGAGGGATAGTATAAGGCATAAGGTTAGCACATGGTAATGATAGGCTTGGATGCTATATATCTAGTAAAGGGTTGCCCTAACATGTGAAACTTGCTAAGAACTCACAATCATGATGACAAACTTATCTGATTAGTTGTACCTTGCTGGAATATACAGTGGAAAGGCTAAACTATTCCTTCATCACCAATCACATGCCTCAGTCCCTTTAGATACAATCCATAAACTTGTATTAAAGTAGGTACCCACTATTCTGATAGTGTGGTGGACAGTTTGTCAAATGAGAAAATGTGACATATACATCAGCAAAACCTGAAGATTGCATCTCTCTTGGCTTATAGTGCATGTTCCTTAGTCCATAGTGCCATAGTGCTGGACAGTACTGAACAGCAAAATCAGATTTTACTGATGGACGCAGATTAAAAGGAAAGCTAAGCCAGCAATGTAGAATATCCACCTCTTTACACCATTTGATGATAATGTCCTGATTGCCCCTAACCCCTACCATCCCATCCTCAAAAACCCTGTTAGCCTTTTCTCACAAAAGAAGACATACTCAGATAGAGGATGTCAAGAAAGATAGCAGGCACAGAATGTTGGACTTAGGCTGCAAGCCTGGTTCCATACCAGGACTTCAGTCATCTGAGCTTCAATCCACCTTTGGTGTCAATGATAGCTGGCATGGCATATCTTATTTCTACTTCAATGTGTTCTTTTTCAGTCAAAGTCACTTCAACTGCCTGTATCTCTGGCTCATTTTTGCAATCACATTTCATTGAAATTTGCAATTCAGCCCAAAGAATACCTATGGTGTTCATGATGTTGAAAAAGTCACAAATATGTTGATCAAGCAGTAGAAAATTTGTCCTAAGCAAGTGCACAAGTCCATAGAAGGAGAAAGCATCAGCAAAATAGGAGTGCTATTGCCTAGTCTGGACTGGCCTAGACAGAATATACAGTCACTCCAATCATTTCAGCAAGGTAGAGGTCTGCACAAATATTACAGACTAGACAAACACTAATAGACTGGACAGATCTCACAGACCAGACAGATAATAACAAGGCTGGACAGATTGGACAGTTTCTACAGTAGCTTCAATAAAAATAAAAATTTCATTATTGAAAATACAATTTAAAGTCAATATATGTATATATATATATATTACATAATCTTAAAAAAGCGGAACAAACAATAATTAATCAAAGTCTATATATAATTAATAATCACATACCATGAAAACATAAATTAAGTAATAAAGTAGAAGTAATATGAGATGATAGTGATTAAGGGAAAAGAGAGTGTTAGAAAAAAGTTGGGGAGGGCATATATGTTTGGGAAGAAATCAAACTCAGTACTTGCCAAGTCTGACTACACTTTGTGGCCACACTTTTGGTACACTTTTGTATGCTTTTTGATACACTTTGACTACACTTTCTAACTACACTTTGATACATTTTTCATACACTTTTGTTACATTTGTGCTATACTTTTTGACTATACTTCTATGCATATTTAATATACATTTATTAAACTGTGCCACAATTTTAGTACAGTTTGACTATACTTTCTTATCACACTTTTGTACATTTTTAATATACTTTTACTACACTTTTACTACACTTTCTAACTAACACTTTTGCACACTTTTGTATGCCTTGATACACTCTTACTACATCTTCTGACTACACTTTTCCTACACTTTTGTATGCTTTGATACTCTTTTTACATTTTCTGAATTCACCTTTGCTACACTTTCATATATATGTTAATACACTTTTACTATATTTTCTGACTATATTTTGCTACACTGTTTAGCACACTTTTGGTACACTCTTGCTAATTCTATACAATTTTAACACAGTTTTACTAAACTTTCTAATTACAATTTTGTCACATTTTTATATGCTTTTTAATATACTTTGACTATATTTTACAGCTACACTTTTGTATGTTTTTAATATAATCTTATTACATTGTCTAGCTACACATATAACATATTCTTGAATACTTAAATATATTTTTACTGTTCTTTTTAGTAATTATTTTGCTACAATTTTATAAACAATTTCATTACCCTTTTTAATATATCTTAAACACATTTTTAGTAGATCTTTCATTTGTATGCTTTCTAGTACACTTCTTAACTACACTTTAACTATGCTTTGTAACCATAGTAAAAGTATAGCAAAAGCATTGTTTAGAGTTAGGCATTAAAGCATTAAAAAGTATATTGAAAAAGCATATAAAAGTGTAGCAAAATCATAGTTAGAAAGTGTATTAAAAGCATATCAAACAATATATTAATAGTATATTAGAAGGGCATGCAAAACTATAGTAAAAGTAAGTCAAAAAGTCATCAAGAGTATATCAAAAAGCATATCAAAATGTAGCAAAATTATAGTTAGAAAGTGTAATAAAAACATTTTTTTAAAGATATATCAATAGTGTATTGAAAAGACATACAAAATTATAGCAAAACTATAATTGTAAAAGTATGTCTAAAATTATATTAAAAGTGTATTAAAAACATATAAAAGTATAGTAAAATTGAAGTTAAAAGATATAGTAAAAATTTCTACAAGAGCATAGCAAATATATAGTTAAATACTGTAAATGACTGATAAAGGTGTAGTTATTGAGTGTAGTTACAAAGTAGTACACTTTGACTATACTTTATAACTATACTTTAACTGCATATTGTTACTACAATTTCACCTTTTACTACAATTCATCAGTGCTGTTCAACTAATAGAACTATCATACTAACTGATTAAAACTTACATAGAGTAAATCTGTCAAAGCTGTAAATGCTGTCATGTCTATACTAACTGTGAAGTCTAGAGAGTAAATTCCTAGTTTGCTGATGAAGTCTGTTCACTACCTTCTCTCTTTCATCAAAGAAGACACCACTTCAGTGGTGAAAAGGCTATCTAGAGGTTGGGTCAAACTGGCTCAAGGGATTGGCTTCTGTTTGTCTGTCTCCAGTGACATGATGTGTTCCCCTTTTTTCACTCTTATTACCAATGTTTCATCTAGTATCCCACATGAAATGCTTAAAATGGTCTTGGAGCATGAGGAGTTCATATTTTTAGCATAAGACTTTCACCTAGTCATGCTAGAGAATGGAGTTCTAATGGATCAAGTTGACATACTGATTGAACTCATCAAGGTATGAGGTGCCCTGATTATGGGGGATGTGAGGGACTCATTCTTTGCATTTAATATGGATGGCATCCTCTTGACACTTACAAGATGTCAGTCTTGCCTGGTCTTGCCTGTCCTGCAGAGACAATGAACATCAATCAACCAACTGTGAGGTTCAATGAAAACTATTGTTGGTGGTAGACAAAGTGTACTTGTTTTTGCCAGTGGACAGGGATGTAGCCCTGAGAGATATGGATAAAGCAGAGAGTGCCCCTTCTGGAGAAAGCAGGAATGCTACCCAAAGTGCTGTTGCAATGGAAGGAACTGCAGTTGAAGAACAAGGCATCAAGGAGAAGGAAGAAAAAAGCTGAAGGTGGAAGAAGAGGAGAGTCAAGAGGATGAAACCACCCCCAGTGAAGAAGACTAAGATCTGAGCCCCCAGTCAGTAATTCTCTTACATTGGACTTGTTATTTGTGCCCTTGCATCTATGGTCATTTAAGTCACTTATTCAATACATACTTTCATTTCATTCTATGATAAAATACTCAATAAAGTGGCACTTGATGCCTAATGGTTATAAAGAGCTTGAGCTCATGGTGATGTGTGAATAAGTTCAAAAGTTAGCATCTGAGAACTTTGTAAATGATGGAGGGATGCCTGAGATAGTGACCAGTCAAAAAGAGACCTGAATGGTCTGGCACTCATGCTAGTATTGAACCAGCTCAAGTTAACTGGTTACTGAGAAAAGCACTAGGTGAGATAAGGGCAGGCACATCTGTACCTTGTGCCATTAAACTTTCCTGACCATAATAGAGTAGTTTAGTAGTACTTACCAAATAACATTATCTAGCCTGTTTCAAATGTTTCAAACCTGAAAACCCTGAAAAACAAAAAATAAGCTGAGTAGCAGTGTTGTTCTAGCTTTAAATTGAAGAAAAGGCTCAATGGCTGCAAAGTGGGAAGCCAGGTTCAACTCTAAAGTGTGAACTCACAGAGTATGAAATCCCCAGACCAACCTGATAATGTCTCTGAGTGTCAGACCATCAAGGACTGACAAGGACTGAATTGTTCAAATGCCCAGTGTTCAGCAGCCACACTGAGTGTTTGACTGGGGTGAGTACCCCACTTACAGTTGCTAATTTTCTGGCACAAAAGTGAGAAGATTGACTGTGCACTCTATCAACCCATGATGGCTGTGGTATGACAGATGGGTGGTTCTCATCTGAAAATATCTGCACTGATAAACCCCACTGAAATGGGCTGACTGTCCTTCAGTTGTAAAAGCAGTTTCCACACAACTAAATCACAAAGATAGACTAAAACTAAACATGGTTACAAAGAATGGCATGAATATGAGCTATAGAACAACCTCAAAAGAAAGTTGAATCTGAAGCCAATTCCCTCTCCTTGAGAGATAATGCCCAAACTGTTAAAGGAAGGAACATGGCAGAAGATGATATGGATTCATTTGGCCAAGATGCTAGTTTCCTAGCTTTCAACAGTGAATTTTTGAGTTCCTTTAACTCTGACACTGCAGAAGATAATGATCTACTGGGAGAACAGAGCTGACAATGCTGTGAGAGGCAGGATTGGCTGAATAGGGAAGGGAAGGAGATGATGGATGACAGAAATGCCTGGCACCTCATCACCTCAGCAGAAATGAGATAGGGCAACATGTGCACCAAGAATGTCCTCCCTTTCTAGTTCTTAAAGAAATGTTAGAAAACAACCAGGCTAAACTCAACTGGCCAAAGACCAGGAGATGGTGCAGAGAAGCATGCAGATATTTCATCAGAAAGAATGTGTTATGACTATCTCAGGTAAAGGATAGGCATAGCCTCTAAAGAGGGTCTAGCTACTAAGGACGAAGGAGAACAGGGCAAGCTGTTCTACAAGGATGAGGTACAAGGGTTCAAGGTGAACAAGACATTCTGCTTGCTCTGTCTCAATGATCAAATGTCAAAGAGAACTAGACTTCCTAATGATCTATTGTTGATCAGGTGGCAAGAGGTTTGTTGAACAGTGTAGCCTCAAGAGCACTACAAAGTCTCAGAGAGCAGGAGGTTTCCAATGAGGAACTAGAACTAGGGATGGAGCAAAGATCCAGTGTATTGAGGTACATGAAGGGGAGGTCTAGCTTGGGAAATATGAATACAAGACAATGAGGTTTATAGAGAGTTCAGGGTAGGTAAGGATGGAGTCACTGACTGATCAAATGGAATTTCATGGAATGTGATGGAGACAGACAATGGGTCATGGTATCATAGTCAGTGAAGAAAAGAAAAGAATGTCCAGATTGGGACTTATACCCATGCATATATTCAAGGCTTAGGGAAAAAGGGGCCAATTGTAACAGAATGCAGCCTTGAAAGAGAGCACCTCAAGTTGGGTGAAAAGACACTTGAACTCCCCTAAGACAACTGCTAAAGATCAGGAAAGGGCTAAATCCAGTGTGGATACAGACTCCCTGATCTACCTTCAATCATCAGCCAACCCAGACTTTGTGAAGGCAATGACAGCACCAGTGTGCTTCTGCCTTTTCAACACTGGATGCTCAAGCTGATGTGAAGTCTGGGACATACTGAAAGAACAATTGACATCTGAAGTGCAGGACAGAGTTCTGCAGGTGCAATCAATCTGCCAACCCAATGGCTTCTCTAAAACAGATTTCTGGATAGAAGCTAGGGTAGCCACAGAAATCAAAAGAGGGCTATATTTGATGACCATGCAGTGTAGACAAGGAGTTATGCAAGATCACAAATATCTCCTCTATAAATTAAAATGGTTGTGGCACACAAATGTACAAACCAGTCACTGGAGACTGAATGCTTGAAAGCCATGAAGAGATTGAATACTCATCCATCAACCCCCCACTGTCAAATTGAAAAATTTCCCTCAAGGTTGAGTCATGATGTTAAACATAAATGGAACAGGAGTAAAAAAACCACTGCTGGAAAAGCATGTCAGTGTCCTGGTGATTCAAGAAATCCTTCTGAGTGAAGACTCATTCAGGTTCTTCTTGGAAGATTTTAAGATATACAAATGAGACAAGACAACTGATACAACTCAGAACCACTTAAGGCTCTAGGCTGCTTTCACTAGTCAAGGAAGGGAAAATGAGTCAATGCCATAGAGAAAAACACCAAGAGAACAAGACTGCCCTCTGGTGGCTGCATTCTTGTCCTTTATATACTACTCTACATGTTTGTACCTATTGTGGTCTAATCTAAATGTCCATGAGGGAACCATAAGGATTAGGTGTGGAGGAGGCATGGTGTGGAAGAATGGAAGCTGATACATGTGTAGAGTAAGGGCATAAAGTGATGTTAGGATCATGGGTGATGCATGGAAGACATATGAATGTTCTGGGAGGGTCTGAAATGCATAGCATGATGTACTGTATGAATGGAAAGGGTTTGCATGATGAAATACAAAGTTCTGGTTGAACTGTTGTGCTTCCAGTGCTTCCAAGGTTTCAGTTCCGAGTTTCCACAGTTCTGAGCCTTCTGAGCTTCCACACTTTTGAGTTCCCATGCTTTCGAGTTTTCAAGTTCAAAAGCATCACTTCCAGTGTGTCAAACATTCTAAGTGTGGTTGGAAGTGTCGGAAGGGTCAAAAATGTCAGAAGGAATATGAAAGTGACTGTAACAACAACCAATTTCAGAGAACAAATGCTGCTTGTTTGACAAACATACCAATCATATGAAGTGGGCACTAGCCAAGCAGACTGCTTCATACATGTCAAGGTGGCAAAGTTCAAAGGAACCAGACCTTGACACTTCCTCTCTATCTATCTCCTGGCTGGTGGAGACCACCAAGCTGAATGCACTGAATGCTTAAAACAAATACTACAAGAATATGATGAAATCATGGCAAAGAAACAGGATGCAGCTGTAGTCATCATGGGATGCTTCAACATTCCATATAAATCTTTGATAAAACAGATTTGCACAGCCTGAACTGCACTGTAAAACAGCAAAATACCTCAGAATGAAGTTCTAAGCAAAGAAATAGGATGTGAGTGTAGTTCTCAACCCAAGAGGATTGCAAAGAGAGGAAAGGAAAATGAAGAAGACTGTAGGAATGGCTCACTGAATGTTCACAGAATGCTGGAAAACAAAAGTCTGGCTTCTTCCCTTTCAGTAGGGCTAGGAAACCACTATATTTGCAGGACTTGACTGAAACTTGAGGGAAAAATGAATGGAAAGAACTCAGAAACTTAAATGCTTAGGGTTTATGGTGGTAGATTGCACACAGTATAGGAAAAAGTTCTAGATACAAAAGTCTAATTCAGGCATACCTGAATGATATACAGTAAAGGAAATGTGAAAACAAAGTAAACCCAACCAAACCTGGAGCATGGGAATGTGATCTGAGGTGTGGAAACAATGGGTCCAGTGTGTGAAAGCTTGAGTCTGGAACATCAGGTTGGAAACTGACCTTCAAACTTCAACTGGCTTGACTTGGATTGGGACAAATGGCAGCAGAATGATCTCAGGTTTGATAAGAGTGCAAGATAAGGGCTATAAAACAATGGAAGAACTCAGGATATCACTATAGAAAACTTCAGTTTTCTACTGCTCACCTGTCTGGAAGTCCTTGATGATGGCCTAACCTTCCACCACAAAGGAACAACCTGGTCAGATGTGAATAGTATTCTTGTGAGCCCAACAGCACAATGGAAACTAAACCCTGCATAGACTGTGCCAGAGTGGCTCAAGGAAAGTAGCCACTTCCCACTGGTAGCAAATCTGGCACAGGCAGCAATCATTGAAGACTTCCCCCAAAGTGATGTCCACCTATCAAATCAACATGGACCCAGTGAAGGAACACAGAAAAAACATCATTCACAGCAACTGCTGGAAAGTTCTGCCTGTAGACATGATTGAAACTGAGGAAGAACTGGATAAAATTGCTAAAAATTTCTGCAATGCTGTCAATGAGACAGCTATGGAATTTGAAATAAAGCAGCAAGTAAAACCAAGAAAATTTTTTCTCAATTGCTCTCTGAAAAAGAAAGTCAACAAGGTCACCAAGGTAAGACAAGCCTGGGAGAAAGCAAGAGACAAGGGACTGGTGACAGCAGATCAGCTGCTGTGAAGATACTGCATGCAAAGAACCTCCACCCATCATGCATTGTATCAACAAGAGGCACAATTGAGACACAAGGAGGTGCAAAGAGTAGCCAAACTCTACCATGACAACAGAATGAGGGCTTTCCACAGATGGGGTCCACCATTGTCAAAGAAAGAAGGATGAACACAGTGCTGCCTGTTGTGGACAAGGAGAGAACTCTTCTGACAACAGAAACTGAAATATAAAACAGAGTATTTGAATACTACAGAGATCTCAAGCAGGATGATCCAGAAAGTATCTCCAGAAACCAGGAATACTGGGCCAGCTGCTGTTCCCATCAAATAAAAGAGAAACTTCTAGGCATTAATGAAAATTCTGAATGGCCAGAAATTCTAATGGAAATAAGGTGAATGACATTGAACACAGCACTGGGACATGATGACATTCCAGTAGAGGTGTACAAATCACTACTGAAAGAAGAATGCCATGCCCTGCTTGCCCAGCAGGGAACAATAGTGGGCAACAACACATCTATGTTGTGCTACCAGAGTCCAAATGGCCAGAAACTCTCCAAATACCCACAGGCCCACATCTGCACTGCACCATAATGGGTATTTGAAGAGCAGAGTGCCAATTAGAATTCTGGTCACAAGTAACAGACAAACATCTTCACAAATCAGGCAACCTAATGGACCTAAGAAACTATCAAGCCATTAGCCTGATAGTTGTGGCAATGAAGATTGTCACATCACTAATGGCAAATTGTATCTCTGTGGCAATGAAGTCAAATGACTTGTTAATCAGAGAACAAGGTGGCTTCTGCAGATGAGAAAAAGCAATAGCCCAGTTTGTCACCCTGACAGAGATTATGCAAAGAAGACAACTTAAGGATGAAAAACCTATGTGGTGTTCATAGACCCACTAAAAGCCTTTGATAAAGTAATTCATGAAACATTGATGGAAAAATTGGATGCCTATGGCCTCTGAGAAAATTTTCTGCAACTGCTCTGCTCCATATATCTCACATCAATGGCCTGCATACAGGTAGAAGAGAAATCCACCAGCTTTTATGACATTTTGGTAGGAACCTGTCAAGGCTGCCCCCTTTTTCCAGTTCTCTTCATATCATTCACAAATTACCTGCTCAACTACCTGCCAGAGAGTGTAAAAATACCTGGTGTCAAAAATGGAGAACACTGCTCTGCCCTGCTTTTTGCTGATGATATCACTGGTCTTGCAGAAAGCCCTGAAGAGGCACAAGGACTTCTGGATGGTATTGCACAATGGAGTGCTAAATGGAAAATGCCTGTGGGTGCCCCAAATGTAGAGTCATGATGGTAGGAGGGACTGAAGAGGAGCAAGAGGGATTTGCTCTACAGTTCTTCATTGCTGGTGAGAAACAAATAGCAGTGATCTATGAATACAAATACCTGGGTATCTGGATCACCAACAAATTTGGAGACTCTGACCACACAGATGAACAGGGCCACTGCAAGAAACTGGCAGCAAAAGTAAAACAAGCAGTAAACATGAGATATGCCTTTCTACAAGACAACAGGTTCCCTCTAGAGTTGAAACTGGCAGTGATCCAGTCAAAAATAATATCACTAGATTTCTATGGAGGAGAATTGGTTGGAATATGCCAACAAAGGACCAACCTGATTCAGACAGAGGTCAACAAAGCATTAAAGCTGGCACTCAGCTTACCCACAAATAGTCACATCCATGCTTCCAGAATCATGCCTTGAGAATTAGAAATCCTGACTGTAGAAGAACACATGGCAGACCTAAGAGTGCAACTATGGAGAAAAGCTTCACAGATGAAAACCTGGATTTCAGTCCTAGCATCTGAGGAGAACAGACTGAGGACCAGAGGAAGAACCTGATCAAGTCAAACCTCTTGCTTCATCAAGAGTGCCATCAATCAAATGGACTCCCTAACTACAGACCTGGCCTTTAAATGGTACTATAAAATCTTAAAAGAAAAAGGAAAAATGAAATGGTTTCCAGATTGAAGGGAAGATGGAGATCCAGAAATTACAAAGAGACACACTAGACAGGAGGTTAGAGAATGGTTCTGTGGTGGTGGAATGTACCAAGGTTGCAAGTGCCTGTATGTGGACTTGACAATGATCTGACTCGGGGGCTCTGCCAGATGCAAAAATAGCTAGTAGCAACATTCCCACGATGGCCATGACATGCACCACTCGCCGCTGCACAGTGATCCCGCTGACGAATACGATCCCAGCCATACACAGCAAAACTAATTTCATTCCGGACGACCTTTCTGTATGCCTGCACATGAAACACGATGACAATCTCCTGGTAGGACCTCGCTAAATAGCATCCCCAACCCCCTACTTTCTACTCGAGCTGCTACGAGTCTTTTCCTCCCTAGATCTACAGCTAGTGTCTCCTTTCCAAACTCCAAAGCCGTTTGCCACTACAAATAGCCCTTGATAAGTAACCACCTCCTATGATCTCTCTGAAATAGCAAGAGGCCACGTAACACGGACGAAGCCTTCACCACAGCTTGTGGTGTCAATCATTAGCATCTGATTGTCAACCTGTCCGAAGAGTGACCGACATGGAAGGCCAAGTGCCAGCAAGTCGACGTTCACAAATCCGAGGCTGCTGGCCCAGGTCTGTTGCAGCATAACATCCGACAACCCCTTCGGGAACTACCTGGTCCTTGTGCCAATGTCAATCTCTGAGAGAAGTGGACGAAAATATCGCTGAAGGAGAGAACCCATGGGATTCCACTGCCAATGCTTGACCAGAGTTACATCAATTTTTACACGTCAACTCGAAGTATGCGCACAAAACAAGCGTAGGGGATACAAACGAATAAAAAAAAGTAGAACCGAGACATGCTGCGTTACCACTATGCTCGTCTCGCCTTCTTCGCTGCCGGAGTGCTGGGAGAATCATCAATAGTCCTCTTTAGGCGTTGCAGATAGATGGGAGAGCCATCCAGTTGCTTTAAAGTCTTCGAGAGGCTTTCTAATACCTCATGGTGTACCCGTTCCAGCAGGTCATCGCCCAGCTCGAGGTGGGGGAACGATTTCTCTGCTTGCCGATAACATTCTTGGAGGGCAAATGCCAGATCGAATATGGAGGAACATTTATCCCTGTACGTTTTCGAAAGAGGGAGACCGGCATTCCGAAGTGTAGGAGGGGAGGTGAAGAAGTCATATCGGGAGTGCTGATCAATTGCACGGGAAAACGCCCTGTTAAAATGCCACGACTGATCATCAGGATCTTCAGTTGGTGATTGCACGTCGGTGTGATGAAAAAGAATCCAAATGGCGGTCCACCATAGAGATTCGAGGTCATGGAGGAAATTCATACGAAACAGTGGCCCCCGGTTTGGAAGAACTTCAGTATGGTGTTTCTGGGGTGTAAAAGAATAGTTCTGGCTTTCCACCTCAATAGCCATGAAGGGCATTGTACCCTGTTGACCGTTAAGATCGGTACAGAGTGGACTCGAAATGTCTCACCATTCGAACATCATGAGTGACTTCAGACATCACCCTTTTTGCGTATTCAACATCCGACAGGTTGCCAGTCCAATGGCCATCCCTTTCGATCCATAGTGCATTGGCGACGCTGAAATCCCGGTGCACCCACCCCACTTTGTGCATATAATACAGAGCTGTTCATCACATAAATAACTGGACACAAAATGTACGGTTAGAAACACTCACCTTGCTGTGCGCCAGCCAAACAATTGATGGTGTCAGTTAGACAAGTTAAATTCATGAGAGGTGTCCCGACATCCTCGAAGACGGTGCGAGTATGCACCCTGCATGGGATGTCGCGACTCGGCAGCCGATTCGCAACTCGCACGAGTTCCAATGGGGGACGATCAGAGTCTGGAATGTGTCCTGCGCTGAGTAAATGTCGTGTTGCAGAGATGACATGATCAATGGAGATGATCATCCACTCGAAGGGGGTTTCTTCCGTCAGCTTGAATGTCTTGTCATGCTCTTCAAAAACGACAACGTCTTTGTAGAACCTGATTCCAACAAAATGCTTCCTTGCCTTAGCTTCGGCATCCTCACCTACTTTGTCCCGGATATCCTTGAATATGTTTTCCAGGGTTGCACCCTCAAGCTCACAGTTCTCGTCCCGCCACGAGTCCTTTATCGCAACGATATTTCCGCTTTCATCACACACTTCATACACCCGAGTGGCATGCCCTACCATCGCATTGGCGCCATATATAGACAGGGGACGCGTAGTAGTGAAAACACGGTTGCAAATCTTGAATCTATATTGAATTTCGTCTTTGACAAGGATCCACTCGACAGTGGGATCCCATCCAAGCTGCGCTTTCGTCATATTTCCGATGGCGTAAAAGAGAGAGATAACATCATTGATGTTCTATGTGATGACAATAAGGGTGCAAAAATAATATATGATACCCGAACACATACCGTTGAAAAGTCGATAGGCTCCGATACAGCGAGGAAGGCGCGATAACTATACCAGAGCTTCATGTCAGTATCCTCCATCGTGATTCCTAAGGCAAAACGGAGAAGGGGGTCCTCACGCATGACATGATGCAGGCTCCATATCATCTTTTCTTCGTTCTGATATATACTTTGTAAGAGGGAATGCAAAAACGATGCACGCAACGTACATCTTGTACCAAAACTGCACTTTTCATCTTCTTGAATTCGAAAGGAAGAGCGATGTCAAACCAATCTGACACATTCACAACGGGACGTCCAACTACGATCTGTGCATCCGGGTGGGACATGTTTCGGCATGCTGAGATGGGTGTCATAGATGGACTTGCGATGAAGGATACGTGGCAGTTGGTGATTTGATCGAAAATCCCTGTAATGATATCACCGAGTGGCTGAAATGTCGCGCTTTCGGAGACCTCGGATTGGGCCGGCGTGACTGCAAGCCAAGCCCATCATAAAGCCGTACCATCCGGAGAGGCAATCAATAGGCGATCTTCGGTCAATTTCTGGTGTATTCGTGAAATGACAGGAGGAGAACCGAAGGCCGACCGGACCAAGTTGGCAAAAGGGAGCTGAAGATACCTTCTGAGATCCTTGATGACCGCTTTGCGTCCCAGGGTTAGGTCCCCGGTGCGGTAATCATCCTGTGAAGCGAAGCGCTGGACCGGCGGCGTATTGGGCGGGAGCGACTGCAACTGAGATTTGCATTGTGGCGTCGTAGGTTGTGCGTCACTCATGGTGAATCCCTTGCCCCAGGAAGGAATAGTAGTGGGTGTGTTGTTGTATAAATCTCGCTGATAACCCACCCGATCTCGACGTTGAACGTGGACGCGGTCAACCTCGTCGTCATGCTGCAGAAGAGTTACTGGCAAACAGCTACCAAACAAATGTCAATATCCGTGAGTGGAAGGCCGTCCAGTAGGGCGGGCAACACTAACAGGACAGGAATGAGCTTCGGATTGAGACAAGAGACAGGAAGAAAAACGGATGGGGATAGCGACGGGGGAAGCGTGCTCTATATATGTTTACTAGCCAGAAAAAAGACTGTGAGTCACATTTCTCCATGCACTTCGAGTGAACAGCAGACTCGTGTATGCGACAGTGCAGCTGCAGCATAGTAGCTCCCGTAGATCTCCTTGGATCGCTGGGCCATTTCTCGGAACCAAAAAGTCGCAGGGGCCGCGTTTTCTAACCCCAAAAATTTCAAGCATGATCCAACTTGTGGCAACGTTCCGTTCATATGCCGGCCATGGTGAATTTGTGCGTACAATACACCGCTGGAACCCTGTTAGCAAGCACTACAGCATCTAATTATAGGACCAGTACGATCAAAATAGTAGCTAACTAACACCACCGATCTCCTGTCCGTCTCAGTCCTGTTAATTAATTCCCACCTAAAAAGTCTGAACACCCACCCAAACCTCTCGTCAATCACAGAACTCCAGGTTGCAAGCAAAAATCATTCTTGTACTCGTGGATGACAATGGCGTTGACATGACTGAGCGCAACCCCGATTCCCTGTCTCAACCACCCCCAATTGACGGCCACTGGTAGTAATCGCATGCTTGATCGTCAGCTAAGGTACGGGTCATACTTTTGTGACCCGTGACAAACCCGTACCCGCGCACGGTCGACTGCGCCTCTCCGTAGACACCCAACGCCCACGATCGCCATCACGACGTCCCCGTCGTATCCTTGAACCTGTTGGCGAGGTTGGAGAGTTCGAGAAGAGGTGCGTCGCCCGCTTCTACTCACGCTTCTTATTACAATGCAGCGACAACCGTTGTCGATGTGCCGGAACCGCACCAGGATAACGACAGCCAATGCGCCACGACGACGATGCAGCGACGACGTCAACACGCCTTAGCGACGCAACACACCGACATCACCGTCGCTGCACCGACCCCGTCACGCGCTCAGCCGTTGACACGTCACCTACTGCGCCCGGATCAACCATTAGCACGTACGCGTTGCCTCCTCTCGATGTTCCCGCTCTCCCAGCCAATGGGATGACGAGGATGATGGCAAACGGGCTGAGAGGGCCACGACGATGACGTGGCGGTCGCAGCAGCGCAACTTCCACGACGTCGTCGTTGTCGCCGCGTCGAGCAGCCAGATCATGACTGCCGAGCGACGATACGACGCGAGTGGAGATGAAGCGCCAGGCGCAAACGCTGACAACGCTAACCACGCCCTCACCGCACCCACGAATCCCTCGCCTCCCAATGTGCCACAACAAGCACCCATCACCTCATCAACCCCTCCCATCACTTGAGACCAGCCAATGACTGAGTGATGACGATTGCGGCGTGATGATGTCGAGCCAGCCTGATGGTGACGAGCGAGACAATCGAATGACGCATGGGAAGTCTGGGTCAATATGGACGAATGGCCATGACGGACGGCTACTGGCAATCACAGCAGGCGCACTGACAGGTAGCTACTATGGGGTCGCGTCAGTGGCAACGTCGTGACAATTGCGCTGCTGTGATTGTCGTGACGCTGTCGTTGTCGATCCCCGTTGTATCGCAGCAGTGATGTCCAATAGGCAACGGATCGATTATGTCATAACGCCGCACTGGCAGAGTTGCGGCAACTGCTAAGTACTGCCGGCTGTCGTACTATCGTTTCACGTGCAGTGCAAACGCTCCTTCAGTGCAAATGTTCGAGATCACTACTTTCCTGACATCCCATGGACTCAGAAAAATTCTAGGAGATAACTATTGATGTACTCGTATGGTAGTAAAAAAATGA